>CANNZV010001695.1:298679-419920 GCA_947561585.1 Caprella mutica
ATAGTAGTAGATAGTAGTTGATAGTAGTAGATAGTAGTAGATAATAGTAGATAGTAGTAGATAGTAGTAGATAGTAGTAGATAGTAGTTGATAGTAGTAGATAGTAGTTGATAGTAGTAGATAGTAGTAGATAGTTGTTGATAGTAGTAGATAGTAGTTGATAGTAGTTGATAGTAGTTGATAGTGGTTGATAGTAGTTGATAGTAGTAGATAGTAGTTGATAGTAGTAGATAGTAGTAGATAGTAGTAGATAGTAGTAGATAGTAGTAGATAATAGTAGATAATAGTAGATAATAGTAGATAGTTGTTGATAGTAGTAGATAGTAGTTGATAGTAGTTGATAGTAGTTGATAGTGGTTGATAGTAGTTGATAGTAGTAGATAGTAGTAGATAGTAGTAGATAATAGTAGATAATAGTAGATAATAGTATATAGTAGTAGATAATAGTAGATAATAGTAGATAATAGTAGATAGTAGTAGATAATAGTAGATAATAGTAGATAGTAGTAGATAGTAGTAGATAGTAGTAGATAATAGTAGATAATAGTAGATAGTAGTAGATAATAGTAGATAATAGTAGATAGTAGTAGATAGTAGTAGATAATAGTAGATAATAGTAGATAATAGTATATAGTAGTAGATAATAGTAGATAATAGTAGATAATAGTAGATAGTAGTAGATAATAGTAGATAATAGTAGATAGTAGTAGATAGTAGTAGATAGTAGTAGATAATAGTAGATAATAGTAGATAATAGTAGATAGTAGTAGATAATAGTAGATAGTAGTAGATAATAGTAGATAGTAGTAGATAATAGTAGATAGTAGTAGATAATAGTAGATAGTAGTAGATAGTAGTAGATAATAGTAGATAGTAGTAGATAATAGTATATAGTAGTAGATAATAGTAGATAATAGTAGATAGTAGTAGATAATAGTAGATAATAGTAGATAGTAGTAGATAGTAGTAGATAGTAGTTGATAGTAGTAGATAGTAGTAGATAGTAGTAGATAGTAGTAGATAGTAGTAGATAGTAGTAGATAGTAGTAGATAGTAGTAGATAGTAGTATATAGTAGTAGATAGTAGTAGATAATAGTAGATAATAGTAGATAATAGTAGATAATAGTAGATAATAGTAGATAATAGTAGATAATAGTAGATAGTAGTAGATAGTAGTAGATAGTAGTTGATAGTAGTAGATAGTAGTAGATAGTAGTAGATAGTAGTAGATAGTAGTAGATAGTAGTAGATAGTAGTAGATAGTAGTAGATAGTAGTAGATAGTAGTTGATAGTAGTAGATAGTAGTAGATAGTAGTAGATAATAGTATACAGTAGTAGATAATAGTAGATAATAGTAGATAATAGTAGATAGTAGTAGATAATAGTAGATAATAGTAGATAGTAGTAGATAGTAGTAGATAGTAGTTGATAGTAGTAGATAGTAGTAGATAGTAGTAGATAGTAGTAGATAGTAGTAGATAGTAGTAGATAGTAGTAGATAGTAGTAGATAGTAGTAGATAGTAGTAGATAATAGTAGATAATAGTAGATAATAGTAGATAGTAGTAGATAATAGTAGATAATAGTAGATAGTAGTAGATAGTAGTAGATAGTAGTAGATAGTAGTAGATAGTAGTAGATAGTAGTAGATAGTAGTAGATAGTAGTAGATAATAGTAGATAGTAGTAGATAATAGTAGATAATAGTAGATAATAGTAGATAATAGTAGATATTGTCAATCGTATATCAGATATACACTCCATGTTTCTTCTTTCAAATTACAATACTACACCACGAAAACTATAGCAGTTTTTGTACACAGTACATCATAGTAACTATGTGTGACGACTATGTGGTTATAAAATATGTTGGGATCAACATGAAAAATGGAACAACTTTTATTATTAATGGTATAAATTTTTACAACAATTAGCTTAAGTAAAATCCGGAAAAAATATCAGCGATTTAAATTGTATGATCTGCAGTAAAGAGATATCTATTTATTTTAATTAAAAATGTCAATAGATATATAAGGATGACGGTAGATTTTTTAGAAGCATTGATAAAATGAAGAAACCGTGCTTTTTAATATAGTATTTCTTTTAATAATCTATCGTATAGTTGATATTTACGTATATATATTATTGATACTATATGTAGAAATACTTTTAATACTCTATGCAACATTTTGATATTTCAAATTGATATATAATACTTTTTGAAAATTCAATATTTCAAATTTACGGTGTTTATTCTGATGAATACCTGAATAAATATCGACTATTGTACCAATCACTTAGATAATATCTCAATAGATATCCCTCTCTTAGATAATATCTTAATAGATATCCCTCTCTTAGATAATATCTTAATAGATATCCCTCTCTTAGATAATATCTTAATAGATATCCCTCTCTTAGATAATATCTTAATAGATATCCCTCTCTTAGATAATATCTCAATAGATATCCCTCTCTTAGATAATATCTTAATAGATATCCCTCTCTTAGATAATATCTTAATAGATATCCCTCTCTTAGATAATATCTTAATAGATATCCCTCTCTTAGATAATATCTTAATAGATATCCCTCTCTTAGATAATATCTCAATAGATATCCCTCTCTTATCCCCTCTTAACTCAGTATCTTCACTATAATTATCCAAACCTTATCTACATAGTCTTATCGGAGTGAACCCTAGGGATCGCCATAGTGAACCATATGGGACCAGGTCTGTCAGAGCCAATTACAGGGAGTGGTCCATTGGTGATCTGGGCTTTGGGTTCTTGGGACCCTCAGGGATGGACCAAATTCTTGTGATTTTTTCTGATATGAAATTTTATTTTTTAAGGAAATCTAATAATTTACTGGAAGAGCAATTAATAAATTCCAAACAGCATAATATTAATACGAGAATATTATAATAAAAACTTTATATTTATTTATCTAATTCATTTGATGATGATGTGTATATTTACATTCTTTGTTAAATATTATATCCATTTAATTTTAATGACAGAAATAATTGTTTATTATTTTAAATCTCTCATATTTTATTAACAGTTTTGTCTCATTAAATGAATACTTGTAAGCTTCTTTAATCTTTTTTGTGTTCAATGACTAAATTTGTCTATCTAGTTATTTTTAACATTAGTGAATAAACAATGTTTAATTTCATCATTCATGTCTTACTCTATAATAATATATAACTTGCAAAGTAGAAAATTCTCATAGAAAATAACATAAATACATTTTTTAGTGTCAAAGTATATCTAGTGGCACTTAGGAATGAGAATAAAAACATGAATATTAAAAATTATTTCATATTTCAAGAATTCAATATTCAGAAACCGACTCCCCACCCGTAGTGTATTGGCTTAAGTTGCCAGAGGCTGAGGTTCGATTCCCAATGAGGGAATTGAATAATTCATCTTTGAAATAGGAAATAGTTTATAATGTTCATGGCTTTCTATTCTCAGTCTAATGTATCGCTATTTCCTTTGAATAAAGAAAATAGAAAATGTTGTAACGTATTTTTACACTGTTCATAATGGTGAATGACAATATCTTTTTATTTTACTTAGAACGCACAAAACCAATGACTTTTTCTGGCCTTTCTTTCTGTAATAAAATAGTGCTGAGTGGAATTGCTTGTCCATATCGTGTAATATCGGCATCTCCACCAGTACCGATTTATCGCCGATCAAAGCCGATTATGACGGCCTGGAGACCGCAAACTGAATTAAAATCCTAATTCCTTTCCGTCCGCTAGAGCAACTCTCAATGACCGCCATGACGAGGGCTTTGACCGCCTTGGGATTTGTATTTTGGTACAGGCGTATGTGTAAGGGAGCGAACTGGACGTACTTGTAAGGGAGCGAACTGGACGTACTTGTAAGGGAGCGCACTGGACGTACTTGTAAGAGAGCGCACTGGACTTACTTGTGAGGGAGCGCACTGGACGTACTTGTAAGGGAGCGCACTGGACGTACTTGTAAGGGAGCGCACTGGACGTACTTGTAAGATCTCGATAAACTCTTCAGCAAAAGAAGCCATTGCCGCGCTTTTAGATTAATTAGTTACATGAAGCGATGCCACTTTGCTAATTGGATTATAATAGACTTATTAAAGTATTAATATGTACTGGTGAATCGGTGATACTGAAAATGTACATTTGATTAATATGGGGTTATTATGTGGAAAATAAAATTTAGGAGTAGGTATAAATGATAAAGATAATAACCATCAAAATTAATTATATTTTACAATTATTTAATTATTGTATTAGAAAATCGTGTTCATATTTCATAAGAATTTATTAATAATTTAAAATATGTGTATTCAACAGATTGTTCTAGCTACTTCCAGTTATTTTATTAAAAAATGTCAATTCATTTGATAAAGGAAGTAGTTATGCATGCCGATACCATTAGTATTTTAAGGTAATTGGTAACTGTAGGTAATTAAATGCGTAACTTATATATAGAAAATCACTATAATTCTCTTCTATTCCTTCATTTTCATAATAGATTTTCTTCACATTAATAAATCAATAGGAAACTATTTACTCATTTTATATCTGGAACTATTTATCATGGAGGAAAATAACGTAATGTCTATTTAATGAATAGAAATAATATTTTCTTAAGAATGAAGTCTTACAAAAAACCTTACAGAAATAATAAAATATTACACCATTAAGATTCCTATAATAAGAACATAAAGAGAACTATAAATCATAATAATTAGAATTACATTACCATTCATTACAAATAGTCGTACCGCTATTTCTATATCATTCAATAGACAGTATATTCTAGTTTTCCACCCCATATCACTCATTTACAGCTCACAGTAACTAAATTAGTTAGTTATTAAAGTCATTAAGTGTAACAGGAAAATTTAAGCATCAAATTAACTAATTCAAAAGCAACGGGGAATTAATGATTTGAATCTACGGAGTTGCACTTAATATTTGACTTACTTTGAGAGAAATGCAGTACACCAGTACTGTACCAGTACACCAGTAATGTACCAGTACACCAGTACTGTGCCAGTACACCAGTAATGTACCAGTACACCAGTACTGTGCCAGTACTGAACCAGTACACCAGTAATGTACCAGTACACCTGTACTGTGCCAGTACACCTATACTGTCCCAGTACACCAGTACTGTGCCAGTACACCAGTACTGTCCCAGTACACCAGTACTCTACCAGTACACCAGTACTGTACCTTTACACTAGTACTGTGACAGTACACCAGTACTGTACCAGTACACCAGTACTCTACCAGTACACCAGTACTGTACCAGTACACCAGTACTGTTCCAGTACACCAGTACTGTCCCAGTACACTAGTACTCTACCAGTACGCCAGTACTGTACCAGTACACCAGTACTTTGACAGTACACCAGTACTGTACCAGTACACCAGTACTGTACCAGTACACCAGTACTGTACCAGTACACCAGTACTGTACCAGTACACCAGTACTCTGCCAGTACTGAACCAGTACACCAGTAATGTACCAGTACACCTGTACTGTGCCAGTACACCTGTACTGTCCCAGTACACCAGTACTGTGCCAGTACACCAGTACTGTCCCAGTCCACCAGTACTCTACCAGTACACCAGTACTGTACCAGTACACTAGTACTGTGACAGTACACCAGTACTGTACCAGTACACCAGTACTGTACCAGTAAACCAGTACTGTACCAGTACACCAGTACTGTACCAGTACACAAGTACTGTACCAGTACACCAGTACTGTGCCAGTACTGTACCAGTACACCAGTAATGTACCAGTACACCAGTAATATACCAGTACACCAGTACTGTACCAGTACACCAGTACTGTGCCAGTACACCAGTAATGTACCAGTACACCAGCAATGTACCAGTACACCAGCACTGTACCAGTACACCAGTACTGTACCAGTACACCAGTACTGTGCCAGTACACCAGTACTGTACCTGTACACCAGTAATGTACCAGTACACCAGTACTGTACCAGTACACCAGTAATGTACCAGTACACCAGTACTATACCAGTACACCAGTAATGTACCAGTACACCAGTAATGTACCAGTACACCAGTACTGTACCAGTACACCAGTAATGTACCTGTACAACAGTACTATACCAGTACACCAGTAATGTACCAGTACTATACTAGTAATATACCATTACTATACCAGTACTATACCAGTACTATACCAGTTCTATACCAGTACTATACCAGTACTATACCAGTACTATACCAGTACTATACCAGTACTATACCAGTACTATACCAGTACTATACCAGTACTATACCAGTACTATACCAGTACTATACCAGTACTATACCAGTACTATACCAGTACTATACCAGTGCCATACCAGTATTACACCAGTACTATACCAGTACTATACCAGTACACCAGTACACACAACACAAACAAAAGCATTTCTCTGTACAATGATGCAATTCGGTATGAATTCCCAACTCAATTTATATGCTAAAACCCAATCTAATCCAGAGGTAACCCTTTAGCGAGGTATAGAGAACATTTGTTAGAGTGTATGGGGTGGGGACGGTGTGGGGTGGTGTGGAGACACTGAGGGTGGTGTGGAGACACTGAGGTGGTGTGGAGACACTATGGGTGGTGTGGAGACACTAGGGGTGGTGTGGAGACACTAGGGGTTGTGTGGAGACATTGGGAGGGGGTGTGGAGACACTGGGGGTGGTGTGGAGACACTATAGAAGATGAGGCCTGTAGACACTATAGAGAAGATGAGGCCTGTAGACACTATAGAGAAGATGAGGCCTATGTAGACACTATAGAGAAGATGAGGCCTGTAGACACTATAGAGAAGATGAGGCCTGTAGACACTATAGAGAAGATGAGGCCTGTAGACACTATAGAGAAGATGAGGCCTGTAGACACTATATAGAAGATGAGGCCTATGTAGACACTATAGAGAAGATGAGGCCTGTAGACACTATAGAGAAGATGAGGCCTGTAGACACTATAGAGAAGATGAGGCCTGTAGACACTATAGAGAAGATGAGGCCTGTAGACACTATAGAGAAGATGAGGCCTGTAGACACTATAGAGAAGATGAGGCCTGTAGACACTATAGAGAAGATGAGGCCTGTAGACACTATAGAGAAGATGAGGCCTGTAGACACTAGAGAAGATGAGGCCTGTAGACACTAGAGAAAATGAGGCCTGTAGACACTATAGAGAAGATGAGGCCTGTAGACACTATAGAGAAGATGAGGCCTTTAGACACTATAGAGAAGATGAGGCCTGTAGACACTAGAGAAGATGAGGCCTGTAGACACTAGAAATGAGGCCTGAATGTTGTAAAGGCTGAGGCCTGTAGACACTATAGAGAATATGAGGCCTGTAGACACTATAGAGAAGATGAGGCCTGTAGACACTATAGAGAGGATGAGGCCTGTAGACACTATAGAGAAGATGAGGCCTGTAGACACTATAGAGAAGATGAGGCCTGTAGACACTAGAAATGAGGCCTGAATGTTGTAAAGGCTGAGGCCTGTAGACACTATAGAGAAGATGAGGCCTGTAGACACTAGAGATGAGGCCTGAATGTTGTAAAGGCTGAGGCCTGGACACTGTAGATTAGAAGGTCTGGATATTGTACTCTTCTAATTGTTATTTAGCATCTAAAATATTCAGCATTGCTCTTCAAATGCAACTAAAGGCTGTGATATGCTTCACTCTACAGCTCTTACATTTCTCGAGTGTTTTATTAAAACAGACCTAATAGGAAGAAAGGACTGCCTTTTACCCCCATCCTCTTCGTTAGATGTTCATTGGCTTGAAGAGTCCTGATGCTGACCAACGGTGCCTCAGACCTGACCATGACAACGAACAGCTACGATTAATATTCCTGCATCGTGTTATAAGATTTAGTCTTGTTCTTAGATTTTTCAGGTAGAAAGATGTATATGAACGTTAATTATCTAATATACGATATAAATATAAGGGAGTCTTTATTCATAAAATAAATTATGAAGTAATGAATTAGAATCATTTTTGTGACTAGTTGTTGTCCCTCTCCACCAGAGGGCATAGAAGGACTAGGTCCTTCCATCCCAGCCAATTAAA
The DNA here is from genome assembly GCA_947561585.1 of Caprella mutica. Taxonomy (NCBI): domain Eukaryota; kingdom Metazoa; phylum Arthropoda; class Malacostraca; order Amphipoda; family Caprellidae; genus Caprella; species Caprella mutica. The sequence goes on from CANNZV010001695.1 coordinate 306,812, forward strand.
GTGGTCAATAAAGCTGTCTGTAGGATCTCCTCCATGCAGATATCCCTCTCCCTGCGATGAATATCAATGCTACGTCCTTCAAACACGATGATTGATATCGTCTGACCGATGAGTCGAATTGTATCCCGTGCCTTTTGATTAATCTCAGCATTGAGTCACCGGTATAAAATAAGGTACAATAAAAGGTATTGAAATTTGTACTTCTTTTTATAGCAGAGAGTTGGGAAAAAGTTGTGCAACAGTTATTCAGGTAACATAGTTTAAAATTAACAATAAAAATAACAATATTATCTTTAAATATAGTAATACTATTTGTATGCTCTTTGATCAAATAGTTAACCAAAATAACAAATATGGACAGTCAATAACTATCTACCTAGGGAGAAAGTTATGGTGGACCCATGGAAGATTAGATCTGATGTTTGCCATCTGATGTTTGCTTCTAAGGTCCCCTCCATTATTTCTGAGCATGAATGCAAGTTATTGGATAACACTCATTATCCAAGGTAAGAATGCTCCCACTCATTGGATAACACTCATTATCCAAGGTAAGAATGCTCCCACTCATTGGATAACACTCATTATCCAAGGTAAGAATGCTCCCACTCGAGTGTGGTAAGAAGGTCTATCCCTGACTCCGCACACTCTTGCTGCTGTACCAGCTGACACCAAACCTACCAAAATGTACCTCTTTGTCACTGGATCTATTTGCATCAAAGGACCGCCACTGTCACCCTGTGGGCGTAAAACACCTTCATTACCTACACAGATTTATAAGTCCCCTCCACTATAATATTTCTCTATTCCTCATTAAACGATAATTAAAAAGAACAAATTTTTATGAATCATCAAGAGTTGTTCTTACGAAGCAGGCACTTTCCCGGGTATCACCGCCAAGACAAAACACTCTGTGGTCGATCACACCAAAGAATCTGGAACTATCATACGAAGCCTGCTGGCAAAATGACAACTCCATGACCTCCTGACTCACAAACTTTGGTCTATTAACTGGTCTAGTGAAGATAGCTGAAACAGAGGCATTAGAATAAAGAGACAAATAGTATATTGACTCTAGGTAAATTATCCACGTAAGATTCTACCGCACAATACGCAAGAGTTCATTTATGTTAAGTATAACATTGAATAAAACTTATTTAAAAAAACGTGTTTTTAGTGCATGGTTTTATTATTTATATAGCTCAGAAGGTAAAGTTTTTTTAAAAAGAAAAGGTAGATTAAAAATTAGGAAAATTCTAAGAAAATGTCATACGAACAGCAAAAAGTCCTTCTACAATAGAAACCATAAGCTACATTAGAAATGGAGTAGAAACTTAAAGAAACTAAATAAATTGTCGAACCCCCAAAATGTAAGGACAACCATGCAACTGAAACACTAAAGTTCAAAGATTTTTTAAATTTTGGTATAAGTTTATAAAAAACTCCAAAACATATATGTCATACATATTACTGCTAGAAATTATGACTAACAAATTTATTTTTATCAAATATTACAATCTGAGCTTTAGTGTTATCAGACCCCTCCGTCTGTACCGCTAACCTATCCTTATAAATTTAATATTTTATTGTATCATTCCACTGAATCTAAGATAAGAAATGGAGTAAAAGTGGATGGGACGCTCCGCAGAGACAACAGTCAGCTAGACACCAAGTGGGCCCATGTACTAAATCCAGACCTTAACCTAATTCCAGCCAGGTAACACCGGCCTGGTCAGTAACCACTCGTTCACACAGGGCATAAATCCCCCTGAATCAGTGTGGAACCAGAACGTACGACCGCACTGTCGTGAGACGAACATACCGGCTAAATATGTGAAAAACTTCAATAATATATACAGATAATTTTTCAAAATGGTGGAATTTTCCATTGTGGAATTTCCCTGGTGGGAATTTACCGGCCACGTCATTGGTTCATTATGAATTTATTATTATACAATCGAAGAAGATACATCAAAGAAGATATAATTAAAGTTTAAAACAAACTGCAAGATATTAATTTCGATATAGCTAATTGTACGACAAATAAAAATCGAAAATATACATCACTATTATTTTTTTTTCCCCGAAGACCATAAAATAAAGTTAATTTTCACCATTGAAGATTATCTTATAAAAATGTGTTTGTGGTAGCAATAATTGGTATATTTAACTCACGTGGAAGGTTGTCCTGTTTTCCAAATCCAGCAACAATCACATCTTCTCCCACACCCGGAGAATTCAAAAATCCAAATGGGAGACAAATTGGTTGTATATAGTCTGAAAGATTGAAATATATTCTTAAAATTGTTCATGTAACAATTATTACACTCTTCAAGTTACATTTTTATAACCTTACCGTTAAATTTTACATCTCTATCTAATGTCAGAATAGCTGCATCATTCATAAATATGAATTCATGAAAGAGAGCATAGTTCTTTGCAATGATGAGGAACTCCTGGTGTTTGGGTTTCTCGTTCGAGAGCAGACTCACTTCAGACAATCTAACATGGGTGCTGTAGAATTTCACATCAATTAAGCATTATTCTACTTGACTAATCATAAGTATTCAACTTTTTAGCTCTATCTCACAGGTCACTATCCACTGGTAAGCTCAAGCAGTGGGCTGCAGTGATTACGTGTCGACGAGTGATGAGCGAGCCTGTGCAACCATTATCGAAAGATCTAGAGTTCAGTGGAGAGCCAAGTGTTGCCAACCAAGGAAACTCACCTAACTGAATTCAAAAGAATGAAGAAATTTATGAAATAAAATGTTGATATAATTAATATAACTGGTTAAAAATACAATTCAATTTATCAACCTTTAAGAAATTTCCACCAATGATTCTTTCAAACTGTTCTGAAGATTTTGCATCCTTTTTATCATCAGAAGTAATTTTCATTCTTCCACATTCATCGGGAGTTGGAATTGGGGCAGATATTGGAGATTTTTTAGAAGGATTAGTGATTCTTGGTAGATTATCCGGTAGCTTGTTGCTAAAAGAATAAAATGGGCAGCAGAAGAGACTGACACCCTCGGAAAACCTAAACAGAAATTAATTTAAAATGCTTATCGGTATTCTAATACTAAATTTCAATAAGATGGGTCTAACTTACCCACAAAGACTTCTAGCGAGAACGCAAGACATCTGCGTATATTGTTTCTGTTTAGAAAATGCAGTTAGAGCCGGACAACTTTCAAGTGGAACACACACACCTTGAATTTAAAAGGAAATTTAACATCCATGCATTATTTAACATTATTGGTTATCATTATTATCAATTTAAAACAAAAAATATTGAATTAGTTTACCTGTAAATCTTTCTACTGAATCGAAATTTTGAATCGCCACTTTGCACCTACTTCCATAGGAGCGCTGGAAAGTAGCTGGAGGAGGAGTGTTATTTATGTCTATTTCTGGATTGCCTACATCGACATTTGAAGTGGATGTATCAAAACTATTTTGAATAGAAGGATTCACATCGTAACCACGTCTCTGATATGATTCCCTATCTCCAATAGAATGTGAAATAATCTTTGGGTTTTGTTTGTTTTGATGATTAGTTATGGAAGGTCGTGGAAAAGTCCAGGAAACATCTTTCGGCAATTTTTTCGAATAGAATGATTGGGTAAAGTTCCATTTATCACTGTTCTTTGTATTAGTTTCTCTCATAGTTGGGTGATGCTGATTGAATTGATTCTTAATGTATTTGCTACCATTGATTGAATGTCTCTTTATTCTTTGCCTGTTTACTTTCGAATGCCTTGCACCATTTCCTTCAATTCCAAATCTTTTCACACTTCTTCTGTCTGAAAGAATCCTTCTGAATGTTGACTGATGACTCACATCATCTCCTCTAACTGGACTATTTTTTGCTATAAAAGTTGCTAATTCTTCTTGCGATCCATCGCCAAACTGTGGTAGTACTCTTATTCCGCTCACTTCAAAATTCTGAATAGGGTTACACAGCCGATGGTACCTCGCCTTCTCATTCTCATCATACGGAATAAATAACGAATTTAATTCTATTAAATTTCCATCAGCAATACCAATCAGGTCTTCGTTTTCACCTTCCACATCTTCTTCTGATGTAGAATTCTGTGGAATAATTTCTGCTTCTTCTTTTGCGGCTAATGTTGACGGTGGTCGAAAAATCACGTGTTTTGCACCATTCATGAGGCTTTGGCTATTTGATTTAACAAATACCTGTTCAACATTAGTTGTAGCCATGACTTCTGTAAATTGAAATGTTTTGATGAATAATTTAACGTATTAATGATACAATAGTAATAAATATAGTATATTATATTCATCTTCAATTTACTAACCATGACACGCTGTTAGCAAAATTATGAATCCATTAAATTTCATATCGATAAACTGTATTTTCGAGATACATAAGCAAATTATCTGTGACAATATCACTATGAAATAAATTTTAGTACGTAAAAATTAGTGAATAAAGGTATTTTAATTTCTATTTATGCCGATGAAAATGATTGAAAATAGTTTGCTAAAAGAAAATTTCCAGCAAAACTAATATATCTTAATTATCCTTCTATTTTTCGCCATCTTTGAATCATTTATTTGACATAAACAATTGAACACCCAAATAAAGGAAAGACAAGAAAGTGGAAACACCTCACATTTAAGCATCATAACATATTATAGAGAGGCAAAAATTAACATATTTTAATGATATTTGTTTATTGAAAATGTTTAATGTTCATTCCTGGCAGACCTCTCAGACTTTCAATTGGCCAAATTGTTGGTGGTCGTGTAACAGAAACTGTCCAAATCCACTGCGTTTCAAGATTTACTGTCTCAAATATAATTAATTCCTTTAAAGACAATGAAAAACGTCCTCCGTAAAAAACAGATTTGGTCGAATATCGAAGTTGTCTGAGAGAGGACATCGGACTATAAATTGAAATGCTAGAACAAATTGTAAAACCAAGGCTGCTAAAATCACTGTAGTTTCTTCAAAAACAGTTCTTTCGAAGATGCATAAACGATTACAGGTGTTCCTATTTTTCTGTTCAGCTCTCTTATATATCATCTAAGGTAGTAATATTAATCAATTTCAATACACACTGGTAGATCTCCGAATTAATTATAATAATTCAGGTAATAGTTCAGACATTTTGACAGGTCTTGCATGCCGTAAACATAAAAAAAAATGACATGACGTCACATAATACAGTAGGGTAATATTAAAAATTATCATTAATTTGTTATGAGTTACTTCGTTAATTCTACAAACTGAGTTATTTTAATATAATTCTATATATAAAGATGAAATAGTGCATGAATTATCACGGTATGTAATCAATATAAAAAATATAAATAATAATAGTCTATACACTTATTCTGAAGAAAAACATTGGGGATGATGTAAATTACGTACACTAGGAATCCAATACTCGATAGTAATAATTCCTAAAATAGAGAGATTTCACATTGTTTGTATAAAACATTTTATCCCCTTACTATTTATATCGCTATATAAATCCTATTGATTTATTATTTGCAAGGAATAGAGATGAACCACACCACCACGTGGTTACCACGCGGTTGACAGCCTCTGACTGACAGTCTACTTACCAAGCTACTAACCACCGATGACTTCACCTTGTTGATTTTAATTATCGTTAGGCAATGACTTATCGTGAGATAGATACGCCCCGTTGATATCGTTGAGTATCGGTTTACATGCTCCTGAATAGGATAATGTCACGCAAAGTTGCAGTCTGATTAGTTGCAACAGTTGACATTTAAAGCGTGGGACGTGCTAATTGTGTCTGGGAAAATTGTGAAACATATAAATAATTCCAGTTCATAACTAATATATAAATATATTTATTTTTCCCGCCACGATTACCCATTAAATTTGAATATAAAAGTAAATCTATTTTTGAAATATTATTTACCAAGGGTACATCACAACTCATTCGGGAACTCTTAAAATATTTATAAATACTGTATATAAATCAAAAATTATCAATCAACTACCAATCAATCAAATGCGCACATTATTCAACCACTAATCAATCAACTCATGTACTAAAAGTGACATCAATCACTCTACTTAATGAATATCTCAGACTGATGTTATATTGAGGTGGTTGATGTCACTTAGTTAGGTGGTTGACGTCACTTAGTAAGGTGGTTGATGTCAATTAGTTAGGTGGTTGATGTCACTTAGTAAGGTGGTTGATGTCAATTAGTTAGGTGGTTGATGTCAATTAGTTAGGTGGTTGATGTCAATTAGTTAGGTGGTTGATGTCAATTAGTTATGTGGTTGATGTCACTTAGTTAGGTGGTTGATGTCACTTAGTAAGGTGGTTGATGTCACTTAGTTAGGTGGTTGATGTCATTCAAGTACCAATATACATCACTGCTAAGACTTTGTCAACACTGAAGGTAGAGCTCAGTTCCTCACTTCAATAATAACGATAAAAACGTTACTAAGAAGTGTGACGACGATAAGTAACGTCACGATTAATTTGCTGTACAGATTGTCCAGTTGTTACACAATGTTCTAATTAAGCATGCTATCATTAGTATTTTAGTATCTAGAAGGTTGTTATTAAGTCACATAATCTATAAAGAACATCAATAAACATTGAATTTCTCAAAGTCGATTGAAATAACGCATCCAATGTTTAATTCTCTCCTTCCACTCGAATCACTTTACTTTTCTAATTATAAAATAGCACTCCATGCTAATTAAAGTAACTGATTTCCTTCTGTGGAATTAGAGTCACCGTCCCACGTGTAAGAAGTGAGCCGCTACACGTGGAGGCACGTGGCTTCTTGACTCTGAAGATTGCACGGCACGTGGCAGCTAAAAAGGCGAGGGATGCGTGAACAATGGAGCAAAGGACACTTTGGCTGGGGGTGTCCGACGATGGGCGCCATGCCGTAATTGGTGAATGTATTCAAAGATACCAGTCCTAAAATAATAAATTTTAAAATTAGTGAAACTGAGACTTGAAATTGAATTGTGTATGAACTAAATGTGACATGAACGAATTGTTAAATTCCATTCAATTAATAAATGTAACAATTGAATACTATAAATATAACTATTTTAAACCACTGTCTAATGTTTTTTTCAGTCGATTCAGTATACCTGATTACGCAATTTTACATTCATCCGATAAATGATAATTGAGGAAATTAATTTTTGATATTAAAAAAGTCCAAACCACTGACGAATTTGTTAAGTTTTTGGCGTATTTTGTCGTAGTTTTGATCTTTTCCTGGTAGGTTTGGATAATATTTGATTTATTTTACTATGTATTTAATAGTCATAATAATTTACATGTTTGGTAGTCGATCATCAGTTAGTTTTTGGACATGTATCTCAAATCCAACTAACTATTACATATATGATATTTATAAAGATAAGCGAATGAATATCTTAAGGTAAATTAATAGCCATTTATCTAACAAAGTTCAGCACAATATTTGAAAGCATTTAATAGTTTAACGATTTATTCATCATTCTTTATTAGAATAATTCAAATGAAAATTGTACCCTCCTCCATTCCTTCTCCTTTTAATTTATTATGAACAAATTTGTACAATATAATCACGGCATCTAAATATTTAGATTCAAGTTTTTATATCTAAAATATACTTCCTAAATGATCATTATTCAGATGAAAAAGTATTGCGTAATCAAGAATACTGAAACGATTTAATTTATGTAATTTTTACAGGAAATAATATAATGGGATAAAATACTTTTTATTACTATATTTATTTAAAGAGATTTTCTCTGTATTTTAGACAGTGGGAACCAGTGAGTGCTCCCCTGTAGCAGTGGGAGCACATTAAGTGGTGGAGGGAGCTTTCTTTGGAGGTGAAGTGGAGGGTGAAAAGCATTTGGTGGAGACAATAATGGGGGGCAGAGGGTGGGGGAGATTGATAATGGGGGAAGGGTGGGGGAGATTGATAAGACATCACAGATGACAGAGGAGTTCAAAGGAGGAGGTGAGGCGGACAAAATATCAAGACGGAAATTCAGACCATTAATAGTTCCACATAATTGAGTGAAACTGTGAAATAAGAAGCTAAATCTACCACTCTTCTAGTAAGTTATTTTAATAATGATAGTAGTTTTTCTTTTTGAGATCCTGTTAGTACCTTGGACAATTTTTTTCCTTCTCTGAAGCCTATTATTCTATTACTAAACATCAATTAATTTCCATAATGTCCTAAAATTTAGATATTTTGTTCAGATACATATCCGTTCAGAACATCAAATAGACTTTAAAACTGATTTACTGTTCTAAGCACAGAAATACCCTAAATCACTTAGTTTGCCCACGAAATGCCCCCCAGAAACCCCCTAAAAAGTGTCTCTTAGCGCATTTTCTGAGCGATTTGACAGGCCGGATCCACAAGACTGATTGAATATGAAAGGCGGACCTCAATTGCTGTCTATTCAGGAAACATTAGTCGATGAATAGAAAGCTTGAAAAGACTATTTTCATTAAATCTGTCTTGAAAGTTACACGTTTTCGCAACCCTGTTAAAAAGGCAAATATATTTCATGAGGATGAACAAATTTACCTCATGGAAAATATTGTCAGTCAAGTAATTTTATTTCTATAAGTGGGCGAGATTTAATTTTTTTTTAAATATAAAGTGAATGTTTCTATATTTCACTTAATTCATCACTAACCTTCATCACTATAAAAATAATTGCAGTAACTTAAGTTAAATATAATGACTGTAAGTGCTAAGATGTAGATTACCTGTAGCAAGAGAAATGGCTTTCCTTCTTCAGAGGTAAGTAACTCGCAATGCTAATTCCATGGCCCACTGCTACACAATTATACTCTGATTGTTTAATACAAAACATAATAATGGTGCTAGGAAATTGCCACTGGGAAAACTGCCACCGATAATACTGCCACTGGGAAAACGGCCACTGTGGGAAAATTGCCACTGTGGGAAAACTGCCACTGTGGGAAGATTGCCACCCGGAAAATTGCCACTGAGGAAAACTGCCACTGTGGGGAGATTGCCACCCTGGAAAATTGCCACTGTACATGTATAAATTCATACTGAATTTTTTTAGAAAATCACAAAAATCATAGTTACTGAATGCAATGTTGATCAGAATTTGATGTATAAGAATCTTTACAATGTGTACATCTCATTTTGACAAGTTATACGATCTAAGTAAATTCTTCTGTTGGTGGGTGTGAGTGTGCTGATACGTAATTAATTCTTAGCTTAATGTGTTTAATTGTTCCCTGAAAAGTAAACCATTTAAATGTTCTCTACTCTACTAGTTTTTCATCAAGTTATTTTCTCTCATTCACATTTGCACTAAAATGTACTTAGTATCTTTATAATGTTTAGTCTTGTAAACTGCGTCCATCGCTTTATTGCAGATCACTATTTTGTAAATAATTTTAATAATATTGATTGTACAGTAGTGAAACTTTGGTCACTGGAAGATTGCCTCTATGTTGGTATCTTGCTGAAATATTTTTAGAATCCATGAGAAAATTGGAAAGTTATGAACGTTTATGTATTTTGAAGGCATTTTAACTGTCCATCGCTTTATTGCAGCTCTGTGAAAAAGCCAAAAAATTGGTGATTAACTTCTACCGAGAGGGTAAAAATTGGAGCAGGTCCTGCAGATGGGAGGACTCTTCTATATTTTGCTAATGAATTTGGGAGGGATAAGAGAAACATAGTTTCTGTTGTGGAAAATCCCGACACAAACCCAAGGAGAGATGAGGGTACGAGAAAAATAATTTCCCCTCGAAATATGAGAAAAATACGCAGGCAGGTCATAAGGCAGCTAAATGACACTAGTGCCTCCATTTTTGACAAGGCTGTCATTGGTCTTACGTCAAAACAGTCCTGATGTAATGTCTCAAATGAAACGGTCAGAAATGCTCAATGGGGCTTAAGACCAGAGAACAAGGCGATCAAGTCATGAGAGTCTCTCACTTGATGCCCAGAGATATGAGGAAAGAAGTTGTAACCCTTCAAGCATAAAATTGTGCGAAGTAATGCAAGAAAATCATCTTTTGCCAACGAGATAATTTCAAATTATTAGGCCAAGGGAACAAGTACTCATCTAAAGAGGCAATGTAGGATTGGATTGTTAGGTTTACACCCTCTGGTACTCGGAAAGGGCCAATTAACGTTTCACCAGTGATGCCCGCTTAAAACATAAAGCCACAGCCTCCTTGTTGACATGAAACCAGTGTGGATAAACAGCTCCAGTAGTATCCAAACTTTAACCCATCCATCCAGACAATCAAGGGTGGCTCTTTCCTCATCTGTTAAAAGAACAAGTAGGAAGTTTGTTGTCATGTAATTCTGTGTACATTTAATGCCTTTTTCCTTTTGGGTCTTGTCAATAGGAGGCCTGGAAATGGGCTCCACGTTCCTTGTCGTCTCATTTAAGACACTGTTTGGACGAATAACCAATGACAGCCTTGTCGAAAATGGAGGCACTAGTGTTATTTGGCTGCCTTATAACCTGTCTTGGTAGTTTTCGCATATTTCGAGGGAAAAAAATCTTCTCCTCGTACCCTCATCTCTCCTTGGGTTGTTGTTGGGATTTTCCACAATAGAAACTATGTTTTTTTTTGGCCTTTTCACAGAGCTGCAATAAAGCGATGGACAGTTAAAATGCCTTCAAAATACATAAATGTTCATAACTTTCCAATTTTCTCATGGATTCAAAAAATATTTCAGCAAGATACTAACATAGAGGCAATCTTCCAGTGACCAAAGTTTCACTACTGTACGATCAATATTATTAAAATAATTCACAAAATAGTGATCTGCAATAAAGCGATGGACGTAGTTTATACAGTATGGACCACAAAAAAGGAATCTCGAATTAAACTGCTTATAGCTTTGGAATTAATCAAGCTGTTTTAATTCTTTTTGTATTATATTCAGAAAAAATGTAAATCACTTTGACAAATGACTTCTAATTTGTAATATGTTTCTTCTCTCAGCGTTAAGTTGAAAAACAGGAGTATAAAGGTTAGTTCACAAAATTGCTTTGTGTAGCAAATTTTAAATACACGTCTAACGATATAGTTATATTAAATTTGTTTCTTAGAAACTGAATTTTAATTATGACGGGTAATTCCCGTAATTTCTTTGTTAGGTTGACTCGTAGTCTTCCTTTACTAGCAGTTCTTCATTTTCCTCTTTTATCCGTGAGTGTAGTCACCGGTGCTTGTGTCTCTTTTCGTCACATTCTTTGGTGAGTGACTGCATACACGGAGTAGTTTTTCTGCATTCATGAGCTTTGTCACTGACGGTGGTAGGTGACTTTGTTCATGGAGCCACTTTCCTTTCTGACTGCTTCTTCCAGTCCCTTGAACTTAATTTCCTTTTGGCGTCGGCGATATGGCCTTTTGTTCCGAATCAGACGTTAAAGCCCTGCTAAATTAGTAATAAAAATCTTACTAAAAGGAAAACCAATTAACCCATCAATAACTCTAACTTTTAATTGTTTCTTTGTCTCGTCTATTTACAGTCTTTGGTACACTGACATTAGAAATAAGTAAAGGTGAGAGTTTTTCTTTATAATTAATCAATAAACATTAAACATATTGCTAAACTTTCATTTAGCAAAAAATAGTTAATATATCTGTTAGTGATGTTGCGATTGTGTTGCAAAATGTGTATGATTATAAATGATAAAAAACACTTCATAGAAAAGAAACATATTGAATATAGTTTCAATAATAAATAAAATCTTGTTTCATTAGTTTCAATAATAAATAAAATCTTGTTTCATTAGTTTCAATAATAAATAAAATCTTGTTTCATTAGTTTCAATAATAAATAAAATCTTATTACATTAATTTCACGATAAACAACAAAACATGTTGCATCAGTTTCACAATAAATAGTTACGTCTTAGACAAAGAATTTCAGTAACTCAAATGCAATTAGTTATTAAATTATGCTTGAATATTTCAAACCGAAATGTGCCTCTCAGGCTCATTGATCGTTCATTGGTAGAATAATTTTTTTTTTATCTTGTCAATGAATGATGAACGCACAGTGAAAATTTTCTTTACATAAGATTCGAATACTATTGTATTCAGTTCGGTATTTTTTTATAGAGTAAAATGTTTATTTAGTTTGTTAATATATTGTTGATATATTTTACAGTGGCAATTTTCCTCAGTGGCAATTTTCCGAATGGCAGTTTTCCCACAGTGGCAATTTTCCCACAGTGGCAATTTTCCCCCAGTGGCAATCTTTCCAGTGGCAATTTTCTGCGCACGCATAATAACTATGCGATGTGTGTATTCCAGAAGCTTGGCAAGGAATATTCCGACCATTGCATGCATTTCTAATTAATAGATGTTCACTTTGTTGCTAGGTGAGGTTCAAGTGAACATCACCTGGAAATGATAAAATCATGATAAATTACATATTAAAATTCTGTTATTTTATTGCCTTGCATATTCTTGATATGAAAAAAAATCAGCAAATGTGTCACTCCATATATCTATTAACCCTCTTCATTATTCTTCATATAATGTAAAGTAAATGATATAGATAACAACTTAAACTAGTGAGATGGTTTTTAATTCTTTTAAATAAATTATGTTGCAATATTACTTAAGAAAGATTAGAGACTTTAAAATTTATTCAAAGTGGTGTCATATTTAAAAACTTAAAAATATTTTTCAAAATTTAAACTCCTTCTTAAATTAAGAAATATTAATATATATCACATTCATCGACTCGAATTTTTTTTCAAAATTGGAAATAGTTTTTGAGATATGACGAAAATAGAAAATGAACAATAAATGTCAATAAAGATTATCATTTTTAAGACGATAGCATGGAAGACTTAACTTATAATAGTCCATTTAATAATCATATTACATAATGATTATTACGAGGGAAATATGAATAAATATTCGGCTTTCTAATTATTCGAATTCAATACTGAACTTTGAATGAAGCGACATTTCCTATTTTTCTTAATGTGATCATATGAATTATGTAGAACTAGATTATGTACACTCGATAGAGCGCATACCTTCGCCTTCGCTTTGACCTGTTCTCTCCCAAAATTTGAGAAACTGCTAACTGGACAATAACCAATCGTCCCACCAAGTTTCATGCAATATGGTACAATACTTTTTTGAGTTTTTTGTTTATTGTTTATTGAAATTCTGTTCACGTTAAAATACAAAATAAAAGTAATACAATTTTAAAATACAAACAGTTTGATTCTTTAAAAGTCTAGTATGACTTGTAGAATCTGAAAATATAAAATCTAACAAAAAATATCATACATTTCTAAAAATATACAATCTACCTAAAAATAGAATACCAATTCAAAAATATAAATCTACCTAAAAATATAAAACCTACCTAAGTTACCGGTCTGCATAAGTCAATATTAAAAGTAACAAATACAAAGTAAAAACATATTAAACAGGACTAGGGTTATAACGGTTAAGACAATATTTTCTATATTTTTTTTTAAACTGTAGTTGGACATGGGGTTACATAAAAATTCAGGTAAATTGTTAAAAGCTTCGATAGATCTAAAAATAGTGAAATTTCTTTCTAGCTCTAATCTAATTCTCGGTAAAATTATTCTATATCCTCTGGTTTGATGGTCATGTGCAGGAATAAAATCATTAAAATACTTTTCTAGAATTATGGGATCTTCATATAAAGCTTTCCTTAAAAATGACAATAAAAAATAATTACATACATCTTCAAATTTTAAAATACCTAGTTTAAAATACATTTCATTGGTGGACATTAAAGGCACATTGTTCGCATTTCTCTTAACATTTAAAATTATTCTTAAGATATCGTTAATTAAAATTTTCAAAGGATGTAAGTGAACGTTAAAAGTTTTTCCATAAAAAATAATACATTGAGTAAAAACAGAATAAGCCAAGGAGTAGTAAATTAAAAGTAAAGAGTCTCTGTTAAAATAAGGCTTGGCTGAATAAACTATTCCTTTAATTTGACTAATTTTCTTACAGGTTTGGATAATATGAGATTTAAAAGTTAATTTGTTGTCTATTAAAAGGCCTAAGTATTTAAAACTATCTACAAACTCTACTGGATTATTATTAAAATGTATTAGGGGATAAACACTAGGAGCCCTAGCGTTAAAAAGCATCAATTTGGTTTTATTTACATTTGGAGTAAGTTTATTAAAATTTAACCACTTTGTGAGGTTGTCAATAAAAGATTGCGTTCTGTTAAAAATATTTTCGAAAGATGAATCCCTAATGTAAAAAACTGCGTCATCTGCAAATAAAGTGCAATGAAAATTATTGTCCTCAGCTAAAATGGTTAAATCGTTTATAAAAATATTAAAAAGCAAGGGACTTAAAACAGAACCCTGAAAAAGACCGGTAACAATTGGTTTAAAATCCGAAGTGATATCATTAAAATATACACGCTGCCGTCTATTGCTAAGATAACTTTTAAAAATTAGGTTAAAATTACCTCTGACACCGTAGTGATCTAATTTCTTTAATAAGAGATCTTTATCTACGGTGTCAAATGCCTTCTTAAGTTATTGAGTTATAAATGACCTTGACCTTGACCTTTGACTGGATCGCTCCCAAAATTGAACCAGATCGTTCCTCGGCATTGACCAATCATCCCATCAAATTTCAGACAATTTGGTTGAATACTTTTTGAGTTATTGAGTTATAAATGGCCTTGACCTTGATCTTTGACCTTTGACCCGATCGCTCCCAAAATCTAACAAAATCGACCCACCAAGTTTCATGCATTATGGTTCTATACTTTTTGAGTTATAAATGACCATTACTATGACCTTTGACCGGGTCGCTCCCAAAACTCTACCAGCAGGTCACTGGACATGGACCAATCGTTTCACTAAATTTCAGGCAATTTGGTTGAATACTTTTTCAGTTAAGCGAATAACAAGATGATAAATAAATAAATAAATGCTGATGAAAATATGACCTTCCCGCATTCTGCGGAGGTAATAATCTTAGGACATCATTATAACATTCCATAATATTGAGTAGTAAGTACTATTAGATGTACTGTAGATACAAAATGTAAGGGAGAGTTCTGTTCATATAAATAAATAAATAAATTATTTATCTTGATATTAACCTAGGCTTAATCTTCTCACTCTTTTGTCTCTTCGTGCAAACGTCACGTTACTGTGCATTTTGTACGTGCCCCCACTAGTAGGGATAATATTCCACTTGGAATGAAAAATAAGATGAAAAATATTCATAATATTTTCAAATAATACATAAGAAAAGCATCATTAATATCAAAAATGAGGATACGAATTTGTACACTTTGATGTTGAAATTTATTTTCAGTATTTGAGGTCAATTCCAATGCTAACTGTTATCACAAACTAACATCAGTAACGTTTCACCACTAAGTTACATCGTAGAAACTCTCCCCTTCATTCCTCCATTACACACAGAACAGATCATAATTCTAAAGTTTATCTTATTTATTTCGCTGAGAGTCTTCATGAATCTTCCATTTTACTTTTCCATACAAGTTTCCAGAAAGAGATTACTGTTACACTGTCTTTAGAGGTGAAAGTGCAGAGAAAAGTAGTGGAGTGTGGCCCTTAGAGCAGACATTTATGTTCCTAATGGCAAGGCTGCAGACTCTAATTATGCCGATTCGTTTGGTTAATTTGAACATCAGCGGAGATGCCATATGCCACATCTGGCATGGCTTTGGTAGCTGTTGTAATGAAATTTGCGTAAGTACCGTTACGATCTGATGATGTTAAGATTATATCCCATGTACAATTTATTCTGTAAAAATAATTTTTAAAGACATTATAGCAGGTCTGGTTAATCGTTTTGGTCTGTTCCAAGTTCGTCTACAAATTATATACAGTTAACGTTATTAGATTAAAAATAAACAATTGACTTACTGATTATTCATTTATTTTTTTTTAATTCTTTATTAAACCCTGTACTGCATGGTACAGTAGATTCCTCTATAGTGAAGTTCTGCATTGTAAATGGAGTGTCTTGATTGAGGAACTAACCCGTATAGTACACAAATCTGCTTCAGTCCGCCATAAAATGGTTAATAGTTTTGGCAGACTAAAGAAAACTTGATTACTATTCAGGGTTGTTCACTAGACAAAATTTTATTATAGAGGATTTCTACTGCATCCGATGAATGGCATATACCATCGATAATTAGATTTTCCGTTAATAAAATTTTAATTTTAATTTTAATTTAGAAATATATTAAATCTAAATACAAACCACATTCATGTTCTAATTACTTTGATGATGCATCAGAATTACATTTTAAACAACTACAAATCATTGTAAACAAAATATTTCACGTATTAATATTACCATCAATGACTATTTACTCAATCTAATCTGTCACTCGAATTGGATGATGGCTAAGAAATGTCCTTCTGTCTTTCTGCCCATTCACCTGCCACTAATTAGGCCTAACTGAGATCTCATCAAAAGATAGGCCTTGTTTCTCATCTAACTTGCGAGCAAATTTCTTCGCTATGACCAAATTAGCCAGCATTCTTTAATCTCCATTTTTCTTACACACATTCTTGTCTGCAAAGCCATTTGTGTTGGCAATATTTCACCATCACTCCTTGTCCTAAACTTCCTAACCTCGATTTACTTCCAGCAAACTTTCCTACGCACCACCAAAACTTCAATAATTAACTACAATTTAATATGTATCCTGAATAAATGTTTGTTCGTTTAATTTACTTTCGTTTGAACCTAATCCTTTTACTATTCATTACAAATCATCAAAAGATAACTAATATATAATCTTAGTAATTTATTATATACTTATATAAATTTTTTGGGGAAAAAATTGTCTAACTGAAATAATTCTGGTTCCATAAATTATCTAGTCATAAAATGATTTGATGTGAGATCCAAATAAACTCTCAATCCTGTGCTGACAGGTCTTTTGACAGACCTGACAGGTATAATTTACAATATTGTAAATCTATTTTTGAAGCACTTCTACATTATTTTTAGCTCTAATATTTTATCACCTTATCCAGGAGACTGTAAGACATCATTTTATGCAAAAAAAAATCAATTTTTTTCATATTTGAGGGAGACAGTCCCCTTTAACGCTACTCTAAAAGTAGTATATACTCCATGACAACAATCTCAGCAATAACTATCTTTATAGGCTAAGTTGTGAATTATCTGTCGATTTCACATCTTCGGTCAT
Organism: Caprella mutica; assembly: GCA_947561585.1. Lineage (NCBI taxonomy): Eukaryota > Metazoa > Arthropoda > Malacostraca > Amphipoda > Caprellidae > Caprella > Caprella mutica. Next base: position 324,056 of record CANNZV010001695.1, read on the forward strand.
ATAAGAAAAAACAATACAATAAATAATGTTTTTTATTGGTAATTGGTATCCATGATACGTGCAGGTATCATGGATACCAATCAAAATATTATTAATATATCTATTTTTCTTATATGATCGAAAATGTGACACCGACCGATAATTCACAACTTTCCCTATATATCATTTCCAGCAATTGCTCTTATCATTTATATTGTAGAATGTAATCGGTAGATGGGGATGGGAGGTAGATGGGGACATAGGAGGTAGATGGGGATAGGAGGCAGTCCCCCTCCAATTCGTGACTGGGGTGAATAGTGGAGGATTAGAAAGAGCTTATCCCCCACTCGGTTGATTGTCCTTTATAGTTCCAATCGGTCACAATCACTGACAGTCACTTTTAATGGTTTGTTATCAACTTATTGGGACACATGCTACGAAATATTATCACTTAACGTAATTAGATATGGCAATGATAAAGCATATTTGTTTCGATAATGATATAAATACCATAATAATGATATAAATAATATTATCAAATCATATATTTAACGTATTAATATTACACAAGAATGATACATAATGACAATGAATTTAATGATGATTCATGCATTTAGACGAATAATGTAGGAAGTCATTTTGAAATATAAAGCTATCATGTTATATTTTCCTAGACTTCACCCACCAATCAATATATCGATTTTAAATATCGATAGTTTATTATGTAATTAAATAATAGAATTTATATTTTTTATTTATTGGAAACAGAAATAACCTATCTTCTTAAAGACTGATTGATTTTTTATTACAACTCCAATAATACGATTTTAATTCGCCTTTTATTATAACATTTCTGTGAATTTCATAGGAAATACAATAAGTCAAATTTATGTAGCTATAAATAAATGTTCAGGGAGAATCTTTCTGAATAAATTAATATATGGATTAATCAATTAAAAGTTCCACCGTGTAATTGATTGTCGTTGCCTGGATACAAAAATGCTGCATATAAAGTATGCAGAAGTATTGAAAATAAACAAAAGTTGAAATTCATTCAGAAAATATTGGAAGATAAAATATCGTTAGAAATGGACTCCAGATTTATAAATCGGAATAATGAACCAACTCCACTTCAGTAAAATCAATCTTCAGGAGCTTCTCAAGTAGTAAACCAACTTCAACCTAATCAATACCTTCCTGAAGAATAAGTTGTCAATCCTATGAATCCTAATTTGGCAGCCCAACATTTGAGAGAAAATCCATAATCACAATTCCAGTTGAAAAACGGACTTCTTAAAATTGTCGAATGCTCTAACATTACCGAATAGGCCATCAACAGACATCCAGAGATGAACACTCTGCTCCCCTTCCGAAAAACGCTGTCCAACTTGGATGTAGCCGTCAATGGAGCTCTGCAGTCAGCATTAGGTATCTCCTAACTCTCTTTAGAATTGGCAAAGAATCATCAAGAGTTCAGATAACACTAAGAAGAGATCGAGAAACAACAGAAACTGTACATTGAACAGAAGTAACTGTAGCAACTGGTAGAAGAAAGCCCCCTCGAAGATCAATAAGGAGAAGATGACCCGAAATAGTGGTTTTCGAATGTCGTAACGTTGCTTGACAGTCTACATAAACATTTGATATCACCTCCTGAAGGAGTTCAATTGCGATCAGTGGCCGATCTTTTGACGGACATTACATCTTTCGTGACAGCAACTGATCAAGCGAAGGATCAACAGATGATGGATGTCATTCAACAAAGTCCTCAACGTATGAGTCCGAATTTGCAGGACCAACAGATGAGTCCCTAGCAAGGTGATCTAGGCGGTGTACAGAGTCCTGACTTTAGTCCCCATCCTCAGGGAGGTCTGGACATTGAAACACAAATGAATAAGTTAAAAAGTCCCGTGGAATGGTCTGAGTAGATGCATGCCTTGTACTCTGGAATAGAAAGGAACTACAACGCCGCAAGACAACAGCCTGTAATGTAGAGACTGTACGGACACTATCTTCAGCAAGGTGATGCGGAGCTGAGGGATATTCAACAAGATCAAAATTACAGGAGAGTAGGGATAAATCAGCAGGAAAGATATCTAAATTGAGTTGAGGACATTGAATAAAGTATGATTTCAAATTGAGGGTTTTGAATTTATTTTACTATAAATATTAGGTATAAGACATGAACCCTTATAAATAATCGCAACCAGAAATAGTTATCTAACTATACCTAAAAGTATTATTTTTAATATTTTTCTACATTCTTTTTTAATTCACTAACATACGCATATTACATATCGTCTCTCTTAATTTTAATCATCAAGTCAAAACGAAAGACTGAGTTTTTGATTTAAATTCACTTTAAAATGCATCTAACTTTTTGGCGTATCCTTTAGTTGCTCATTGCCTCTTTGATCTTCTTTTGGGAATCAAAATGAAGCTGCAACTTTTACCATTTAGAAAGGACTGATGTAATATGTTCCTGAGTTGGAGATAACAAAGTGCACTTTTAGCAGCTAAATATTTACCTCAGTCTTCAATTAGCCCTTATACAAAACCGTTAGTATTTGCAATGCAAAATGTTTTCTGATTTTTGTAATAAAAATACTCTCAATAATGAATTTTAATTTGATCATTTTATAAAATTCAACTGAATTTGAATATAATATAACTAATTCAATATTTAATGTATATCGCATGCGCTTTTGGCCGATCTGTGATATCGATCGATCTCGCGTTGTGTCACTTGTGCATCCATCTTTAGCGCAACCATCAATCGATTGCTATGCGTCCTAGCGATATTCAACTCAGCCTTAAAAATAATCACATATGGTTAGGCTAGATGATCGGTTGGTGGGTCTGATTGGGGTGACAGGGCAACAACGGCTAAAATATGACCTTCTCGCATTCTGCGAAGGTAATAATAAGGTTGCCTTCAATATCCCTCAAACACTTAGCGATCGATCGATCCATGGTTGCGCTAATGATGGATCATTTGATGGCACAAGCCGATCTATCGATATCACGTATATCGGTCCAACATGTATGACAAAATGTATATGTTCAATGTTTCTATTTCTAGTTTCTATTTTTGAATCGATTGTAACAATTTTTTAATTCATACATATCAAATTTCATCACAAATTATAATTCAGAAAAAACAAAAATTATTTTTAATGAAATAACCCCTTGTCTCCATGTGTATTAGTGTGTACAAAGTAAAAAATTGCTACCTACAACATATTCCTATTGCTAAATTATTGAAAGTTATTACCATGTTTGTGACATGTTTTCGATTAATTTATTTAAAAATACTAACTAATAATCGTAATGAAAAATGAAAGATATTTTTAGACTGAATAATTTGTAGTTGAACCTATCAGTGTGAGATGGGACCGTGAACAGATTTGCATAATGTTCTAAATATTATCTTCATTCTATTTTGAGGTGTTTGAGAAAATATTTAGATGTTAAGAAAATATTTAAATATTAAGAAAATATCTAGATATTTAGAAAAAATTTTAGATATCTAGAAAATATTTAGATATTTAGAAAAAAATTTAGATATCTTGAAAATATTTAGATATCTAGAAAATATTTAGGTATTTAGAAAATATTTAGATATTTAGAAAATAATATGAATGGAATAGAATTTTAAGAAGCAATTTTTTTTAACATTAGAACAAACAATTCCATTAAAAACATAATGCGCAGTTTTTTAAATTAATAAGTTGCTCTTTTTGCTCCTTTAATGCAAAGTAAAATCTTTCACTTCACCATAAAAAAGTGTGACTGAAGTGCAGCTGCAGAGACTTAATGGATTCTTATATTGAAGCTGAGACCAAAGTATACCCTCAGAATTAAAGACTTCTCCCCTCTACTTTCGCACCAACCCTCTTCTTGACTCCAATAAAGTGACACCAGGCAACTCCCCCAGCCTTATTGAACAGATTAAATGAATGTGTTACAGCTAATCGCTAATGTTAACTACACTAACTATTATACATTTTACAGTGAAAAATGGATACTTTTTTGTACTGAGGTATGTTCTTTTATAACCTATTCATACAGTAGTCAATAACATATTTATCTGTTTATTAAATGGCACTCAATTTCTTCTCCAATACATCAATTCTAACTCCACAGCATAATCCCAAAGATGCCTTTATTTGAAAGTGTGTTTCTATGGCGAGAAGAACAATGCCACCTATAGTTTAATTACCCAATCACATCTTGAAAGGCATTAAGCTTAGGCCTGCACACAATACCCCCTCAACTAAATCCTCTGTATGACCATTTCCAGCAAATGGAATGGCATAATTTTCTCTAGTGCCATTAATGTTCCGACATCTTGAAGGAGTTCCATTACATCTGCACTGCCATATTTAGAAAATCCTACGACCAAATCAACCTCTAACTTCCATAGCCGCTACTCCGGAAACATAAATTAATTCTAAATGGCTACTTCGAGTCTCTAAATCAAAATTTCAATAGGTTATTAATGAACCATTTCAAATTCTCCATATTACTTTAGCGAAATAGTTTTATAATAATATTTCTTTTGTTAGTTCTTTTGAATAAGGAGTGTCCGCTCTATCGAAATTCTGTGCCAAGATTCGCTATGTCTTTTGATTTCTGTTCTGATATTTTTCTTCTCTTTCTCGCTGCTTGTAAGATAACGATAACAATTGAGGATAATTTCCCTGAGGGATGGAAACTCTACGGATTTTCAGATCATCTTTTCAAGGCTTTTGAAGATTCTCTTGACTTGAAGAAATTGAAAGCGGGATTTACTTTTTAGTAAATTGCTGTGTTGCACTTTCAGAGATTTTATTTGAATGTAACTGAAAAAGTTACCCTTTCTTATGTTTAAATGAAATATATAAATAAATATAGGCATCATGTAAATCAATTTGCAATAATTTTATAACACTATTTGCATTATTTATTCTGCAATTAATTTGTAACCTAACCTCAAAAAAAAAACTCTTACAGAGATGAAAAGATGAGATCTCACTATTTATTTGAAAAAATAGTATATTTATTATGAACAAAATGCAACAACAGGAAAAAAATATAACAGAAAATCCTTCCAGATAAAAATTTTATTCTATTTTATTTTCAGTTCATAATTATTATTATATTAAACATAAAACTCATTCTGGTGAAACTGAATCAAACACAAGAAAATTCTAGTTATGCTATTTTAATAAATTATAATTAAATATATATTAAAATGGATTTATGATGTTTAGTGAGAATAATATGACTTCCGCTCTATTCTCATTTCCTGTTATTTTCCACTCCCACTCTATTCTCATATTTACCTTATCAGAATGAGGAAGGTGATGTCTTAGAGGGCATTTCTTTATTCATTTATAATCTTGTTATGAAAAGAATTCAACCAAATGGCCTGACATCTGGTGGGATGACATGGCCAATGTCCAGGAACCATCTGGTAGAATTGGGAGTGATACAGCAAGAGTAACTTCCTTTTCTTCATTTATAACTCACTATTTCACTAACTCATGAAGCATTAAACCAAATTGCCTGAAATTTGATGGGACGTTTGGTTATATTTAGCTTCAATGGTCATAGATTATTATTATATCATATATCATTATAGCCTTTGCTGTCCTTATATTTGGCCACCGTGTTTTTCCTTGACTCTTAACCCTTTATCTTCTGATTTTGTTTTTGTTTTTATTATTTTTTTAAGATGCACCCATAAATAACAAAAGCACATTTTATATAATAACTTTTAAAAAATACATTTAGTATACCATTCACAGGTCCGGAGCAAAAATTTCCGTCGTATTATATAATTAGTGTGGGTCATCCAGTTTGGATGATCTACATCTTTTATCTTGCCGCCAAGTTTCATGTAGATGGTTAAAATACTTCAGGTGCTTGTGAAGAGAAAAGGTGATATGTCTCGTCTCTCTTTTCTTTGATCTTAGAGATATTTAAAGTAATAATTTGCAGTGATTTAGGGGAATGTGTTGCAGAGTTGAGAGTTAAAACGATGATCATGTTACTTGATTTTACTTACAAACATTATTTGAGTTATATTTTAAATGATGTATATATTTATCGAAATAAAAAAATTAGCGAAAAAAAATTAATACAAAAAAATTATCAAAAAAATTGATGCCTACGAAAAAACTATTCATCGTAAAAAAATTTAGGCTAAAAAAATTTATAACAATAACTATTAGATTTCAATTATTATAAATAATTATATTTCTCTAAATTGGAAACATATTTTAATGAATATATCAAGTACATTTTAATTCTGAACTCAACTATTGAAATATCTTCAGTTTTTCTTTTTTATTTGATGTCTCTTTTAGTTTGTCCGAAAGTAAATACATTTTTCCACTTCAGTCATCCAGGAATAAGTTTATTAGTTTTTGGGAGAGATCGGGGCAAATATTAAGGTCAAGGTCATTTATAAGCTGCGGCGAAAGTATGCACTCTATCGAGTGACCATTATAGTTTCCTCTTATCTTTCTACTCCAACTCTATTTTCAATTTCATTTGCACTCTATTCTCATTTTTCATTTGCATTCTATTCTCATTTTCATTTGCACTCTATTCTCATTTTTCATTTGCACTCTATTCTCATTTTCATTTGCACTCTATTCTCATTTTTCATATGCACTGTATTCTCATTTTCATTTGTACTCTATTCTCATTTTTCATATGCACTGTATTCTCATTTTCATTTGTACTCTATTCTCATTTTTCATATGCACTGTATTCTCATTTTCATTTGTACTCTATTCTCATTTTTCATTTGCATTCTATTCTCATTTTCATTTGCACTCTATTCTCATTTTTCATTTGCATTCTATTCTCATTTTCATTTGCACTCTATTCTCATTTTTCATTTGCACTCTATTCTCATTTTCATTTGCACTCTATTCTCATTTTTCATTTGCATTCTATTCTCATTTTCATTTGCACTCTATTCTCATTTTTCATTTGCACTCTATTCTCATTTTCATTTGCACTCTATTCTCATTTTTCATATGCACTGTATTCTCATTTTCATTTGTACTCTATTCTCATTTTTCATATGCACTGTATTCTCATTTTCATTTGTACTCTATTCTCATTTTTCATATGCACTGTATTCTCATTTTCATTTGTACTCTATTCTCATTTTCATTTGCACTCTATTCTCATTTTTCATATGCACTGTATTCTCATTTTCATTTGTACTCTATTCTCATTTTTCATATGCACTGTATTCTCATTTTCATTTGTACTCTATTCTCATTTTCATTTGCACTCTATTCTCATTTTCATTTGCACTCTATTCTCATTTTCATTTGCACTCTATTCTCATTTTTCATTTGCACTCTATTCTCATTTTCATTTGCACTCTATTCTCATTTTTCATTTGCACTCTATTCTCATTTTCATTTGCACTCTATTCTCATTTTTCATTTGCACTCTATTCTCATTTTCATTTGCACTCTATTCTCATTTTCATTTGCACTCTATTCTCATTTTCATTTGCACTCTATTCTCATTTTTCATTTGCACTCTATTCTCATTTTCATTTGCACTCTATTCTCATTTTTCATTTGCACTCTATTCTCATTTTCATTTGCACTCTATTCTCATTTTTCATTTGCACTCTATTCTCATTTTCATTTGCACTCTACTCTCATTTTCATTTCCACTCTATTCTCATTCGCTCATATTTTCCACTCCCACTCTATTCCTATCAATCAGTCTCAGAATTGTATTCTTCTTCTTCTTCTTTTTCACAAGTTGATAACAACATATTAATGAACATGTAAGTCGAAAATCGGGTCCAGTATTTTGAATCACACATGTCCGTTAACCTTACTGCCTTACTTAGTGTACATTGCTATGTTCAACATTAATAAGACATTAACCACCTTATTGCATGTTCAAATTTTATATATATATAGAATGTAATATCCTGGAGATGGTTTATAACTACTCTCTTTATCCTTTTCATTTGAACATTATTGCTCTTTTACAGCGTAACTTTGCTCCCATTAAGCCATTATCCGTGTTCTTAATTCAAAAACTTAAAACTGATGACTTAAATTATAACTGAACATTGAGCTTATGATTTGAAGTACTTACTTAGATACCAAACAAATTAATTATATCTTCTGCTACCTAATGTTTGGTCAAACTCTCATAATTACATTTTGTCACGTAACCAATAGTCCAGTACTGAGACCTAGAGTACATATAGCATAAATATGATGAGACTATAAAAAAACCATACAGCATCCTACCAAGCTATGCCAAGAGCAGCCATTGCCTATGAATGATGGACCAGAAAGGTTTCCACAGGTACCCTCTGCAGAAAACCGGGCAACCGATCCCCCGCACGTCTTCGCCATCATCTTTTCTCCAGAAGCAATTTAGGTATTTGATGACATGCCGTAAGTGTTGGGAGAGGCAATAGGGTCCCTCTAAGACGTCTCTTGCTGCAGTCATTTGACACAATTACGGCCGAAGCTGAGGAGAGCTGTGAACCTGTCGCAACTCGCATGGCCTGAGAACTTCACGAAATTATGAATTTTGAAAGTTGATGAAATGGAAAATGATTTCTCTGCTGTAAGTATCATTTGGCTGTTAGAGATGAAATAGATGACGAATAAGAAAAAAGCTTTTAAGAACGGATCACAGGTAGTTTTTTTTCTGAAGTATCAGATCGCTGAGTGTCGAATGCTCAGAAGGTGCATTGTAGCCAGTGTCTCTATTATCTATGTACAGATAGCTGACGCTGCCAATATAAATGGCTAATGACTGCCTTAATGGCTCTTGCAACGATCTCAGTAAATAGATGTATTCTTTGTCAGAAGGTAATTAGTTTGGGGATTGCTCTGTCCTTCTTCTCACCAGCTATCAATCTCGAAGATTTCTCTTGGCCTTAGAGTAGGTTTAGTTCCAATTCAATATTAGTATTGAATTAATTTTCGAGTAATTTAATGACTATGTTTTACTAGACATCAAGTGCATATCCGTAAATTTATCCATGTGTTGTATAAATTAGTATCTACGTGGCCTACGCTTTTGAATGTTACAAAAATACTATTTTAAAATTCATTCAAAACACTATATTTTCAGCTCAACGCCCCTCTTCCTTGACATTTCCACCTCCATTCTTGGTGTCATTGTTGTTTATTTGTAGTAATTTCAGGCGATTTCTTACATCCCCCAGACTCATTTCACATCCCATTACACCTCCCTATCTCAGGATAAACCCCCACCTCCCCCACCTCCTCCGTTACAAATTCTGGTGTCGGCGAAGTATTGGTTTCCCTCCTTCCACTTCTTGCTGGTGTAATTTGTCCATAAGATCATAAATGGACATAAAAATGCCTTGGTCGTTTGTTGGCCTGGCAAGATGAGAGCTCCTAGATAATATTCTAGTGAAAGTTATACTAGGTAGGTTCTTAGAGAAAATCTAGTGAAAGTTATACTAGGTAGATTCTTAGAGAAAATCTAGTGAAAGTTATACTAGGTAGGTTCTAAGAGAACATTCTAGTGAAAGTTATACTAGGTAGGCTCATAGATAATATTCTAGTGAAAGTTATACTAGGTAGGCTCTTAGATAACACTCTACTGAAAGTTATACTAGGTAGGCTCTTAGATAATATTCTAGTGAAAGTTATACTAGGTAAGCTGGAGAATCTTAGTCTTGAGGTGAAAGGAAATTTATTGAGTGCAAGAGTTAGGTAGATAATAAATTTTTTATTGGGATATTGAAGCTTGGAATGATAATAATGATACTATATGCAAAATGTTCTTGCTAAACTGAAAAATAAATAAAAATCGTAACTATAGTAATTACTGAAATACATTGATTATATTGATATTACTTCAAGTATATTGTGAGAAAATATTGTTACTATGATTGACCTTATAATGTAAATATTAAATAAAATAACTATATATTGTAAATCAGACATCAATGATGCTAAAATATCTAACAGATGCATGGTATGTGAATAAAGATATCTGCTGTAAATAATGGCCACCCAATCAGTCGTAAGGTTCAATTTGGCCTGCTTCACAAACACATCTCGTAATCAAGAAGGAAGGTCAATTAGGTCTGTTTTCCAAGTGAATAAGCATGATACATCGCCCTAATTGATTGCATGCTTCTAATTATTAACGATAGAGAGACTAGAAACAGAGTGATAGGGGCAGTGATTAGTGATAGGGGCAGTGATTAGTAATAGGGGCAGTGATTAGTGATAGGGCAGTGATTAGTGATAGGGCAGTGATTAGTGATAGGGGCAGTGATTAGTGATAGAGGCAGTGATTAGTGATAGGGGCAGTGATTAGTGATAGAGGCAATTATTAGTGATAGGGGCAGTGATTAGTGATAGGGGCAGTGATTAGTGATAGGGGCAGTGATTAGTGATAGGGGCAGTGATTAGTGATAGAGGCAGTGATTAGTGATAGGGCAGTGATTAGTGATAGGGCAGTGATTAGTGATAGAGGCAGTGATTAGTGATAGGGGCAGTGATTAGTGATAGGGGCAGTGATTAGTGATAGAGGCAGTGATTAGTGATAGGGGCAGTGATTAGTGATAGAGGCAATTATTAGTGATAGGGGCAGTGATTAGTGATAGGGGCAGTGATTAGTGATAGGGGCAGTGTTTAGTGATAGGGGCAGTGATTAGTGATAGAGACAGTGATTAGTGATAGGGACAGTGTTAGTGATAGGGGCAGTGATTAGTGATAGAGGCAGTGATTAGTAATAGGGGCAGTGATTAGTGATAGGGGCAGTGATTAGTGATAGGGACAGTGATTAGTAATAGGGGCAGTGATTAGTGATAGGGACAGTGATTAGTAATAGGGGCAGTGATTAGTGATAGGGACAGTGATTAGTGATAGGGACAGTGATTAGTGATAAGGGCAGTGATTAGTGATAAGGGCAGTGATTAGTGATAGGGGCAGTGATTAGTGATAAGGGCAGTGATTAGTGATAAGGGCAGTGATTAGTGATAGGGCCAGTGATTAGTGATAGGGGCAGTGATTAATGATAGGGGCAGTGATTAGTGATAGGGACAGTGATTAGTAATAGGGGCAGTGATTAGTGATAGGGGCAGTGATTAGTGATAGGGACAGTGGGTGGCCGTAAATTTCAGTCTTGGAAAAATCGGTCTCATTTTATAATGATTTTTATTAAAAAACTGTAATAGTAGAAGTTGAAATTATGAATATTAAAATGTGTAGTGTATTTATTAAAAGCGGATAACACCATTAACTGTTGTAAAATGATATGCGTCATTAGTAATTTTGACATGTTTTGACATATGTTTAAACTTTAACATGGGATTTGAGCGAAAAATTCAGTCTCGGAACTTTCGATCTGAAGTATAAATAAACTATAAGTTTGGTGTATAGGGGCACATGCCGCCCCATTCGTCCCGAACCCGCCTGCCAGGTCATTGAATAATCATGAAGTGTGCAGTACAACAAACTAACGGATACTACAAACTAGATAACGGCCATCTATGTTGAGAGGCTATTTATAATTCCGAGACTGAAATTTCCCTAGAAACGTCTGATGCTCAATGAAGAACATAATGAGGACAATTATATGCAAGATATTCCGAAAAAAACATTAAATATTTATCAATAAACCTATATTTCAATATTTGGGACAGTTGTAACTCTAAAATGTCCGATTACTTCTCTTGTGTCAAAATAACAATATGATTACTCTAGTCTAGAATCGATGAAGATTCTGAAAATTCTGAAAGTTCATTCATCATAATTTATAACGAAATAAACAGATTCTTAACTTACCAGTAATACATTCACGAGCAATTTTATGTTTTGTCGAACCAACTGATAAGGGAGCTAGGGAGAAAAGTGAGACTTTACGCTCTCTCGGTCATTAATTGAGTGCATTGAAGCCTATCCTACAGCAAGGTTATCTTCTCGTGAGGTCAGTGAGGACGATAAGTAAGTAGGCAATAGTTATGACACCTCAGTAATACCTCATGAGTACTCTGCAGTCTACTTGTACTCAGACCACCAAAACATTCACTGTGAATTTAAGTCCAGATGTGATGTCCATTTCTTGAAATATAAGAACTATGTGTTGATAGGTTCAATCTATTTTGATAAATAACTTTTACTTTTCGATGTTGTTGGGAGCCCCAGAATCATAGATTTTGTTTCTCATGAAATTAGTTGTTGAATTGATTTTAAGATATTCACCTAATAACGACCTTTCTTTAATTTGTTAATATCTAAGTATAAATCCCACTAAAAACTTACAAATACCATAAATGAAACAAAATCAGAGACACTGGGACAGGGTTATAGAAGTTTCGTAAGTGAGAATTAGTTTGTAATTTTTTCAACTAATAACGACTTCTTCTGTAGTCGGTCCTTGAAATCTTGTTCTCTTTCACGTCAGATTGCTAAATATTTAGGGTAGGTCTAAAATTAATTCAAATATGTTTAGTGTTGTACTCCTGGTTCTGCTACTGCAAGGTAAGTTCTCAGACTAGTACTTAAGTGTCAAATAATGATCAAATAACTCCTCTGAAATTGTTATGAATTTGCTACAATTAAATTAGTTGTTATGAGATTTTTTTTCTTTATTAAACACAATAATACGCCTTATATACTAACCGTCTATTCAGACTTGATAACTGTTTCCTAAGCTATTGTCTAATAACTCATCATTTTGGAAACGGATTTAAGCGTTGTGGTCATACGAAAAAATTCTTCCGCAGCAAACTAAATCTAATTCTGAAATACTTTAATAACGTGTTTTAGAATTCATACCAATTTTAGCTAGTGCTTGCGTTCTACTCTGCAGTCAAGCGGTACTTTTGAGAACCAGACTGTCACAGTCTAACTTAGTCAGTAATTTGACTTCGCAAAATACATACCTAGATAGAATTATAATAATTGTTGGCTTTATTTTTTGATATATAAACTATTCGTAGCATAATAGATCATACTTTAATCCAATACTTGATTTTAACTTTGTTACAGATCCTATAATCGATGTGGATGCATTCAATATTCCAGAAATAAAATCATCTATAACGCGATTCAAAGACCCCAATCCTTCATATAGAGGTGGTGAACTTTCCTTCCTAAATGGCAAAACTACACTCACTGAAAAGGATTCTGAATTTATACCTCCCAATTCGTCTGAAGAGGATTTAGATGACATCGAAAACGAAGAGCAACTCTTATTCGATACACTAATACGATCAACTTTTTTTCCAGCCGATAAAAATGAGAGATCAAGGTTCCACAAGCTATGTGAACCTTTAATAAATTTTGATTTTAATTCATTACTTTCCTCCGTTAGCGGATCTACTAACGAAGAAGATCAAAATCAAGAATCTGAAGAAAATATGATTATGAGGGAAAATATGCACTCACCTTTCGAAGCAGTTCTTGAAGTTTTAGAAAATCAAAATAAAAGAAATCGTGCGGCACAAATCAATTCTACCAAGAAGAATTCAGAAAATGATTCAGAAAGGAAACAACCTGTTCCAAGTAGTATCAAAATATCGAGTTTAATGAGGAGCTCTCCCTCTATCATTGAAACTAGTGCTCGAGGCTACATTTCCAAAAACAGAAGCCAAGATATTCCTACAGTCATTTATGCAAGCTCAAATTATTTGCAGAGAAGAGCGAATAATCTGCATTTGCCAAAGGTCCAAAATAACTCGCTTTCAAATCATCACCTTCATCAGGGTAGAAGAAAACGAAATAGCAGAGTATCCTCTTCCAGACAAGACCCCAATTTGATACCTTCCCTCCAAAGCGCCTTTAACAATTTAGGATTGGAGTTTGAGATTTCGAATCCGGAAATAGATATCAACAACCCATCTCCTCCAATCGCTTATCAAATTCCCGTTGGGGGCAAATGTTTAGCGGGAAGGCGTGGTGTAGATCAATTCACAGGTACTGTTTTAGACAATATATTAAATAGATGTCTTTAAATTAGCTAAAATTCTTATAGTGTCCCTTTTCTAAATATTGCAGGAGTTTGTGTTCCACTTCAAGATTGTCCTGCTCTCGTCTCTATTACCAAACAGAAGCAGTACACACAGATGTCCTGCATTCTCAGCAAGACCATTTGCGGGTACATATTTTCCTATTAAACATACATATTCAATAGAATCTAATCCTTTAAAAGCAGTTTTACTCACATAAGTTTTTCTCATAAAGATTAAACAATGGAGTGGCCACCTTTTGTTGTCCCTTCTACTCATTCAGTAACAAAGTTCCTGGAAACATTCCGATGATTTTGGATCTTAATGAGAAATCACCTGTTTCTGCTCCCATTCCCACTCGAGAAGAATGTGGAAGGAGCAAACCTCCATCGGACACTAACATCGAACAGAATGATGAATTCGAACGAATCATCAGTGGAGAATTTGTTACAGTATGTATATCAATTTAAAGTAAGAAGTCATCACATTCCATGATCTTCAGTGGTTATGAAATTAATATCATCGAATTACATCTCAATGACAGGCTGGACAATTTCCCTGGCTAGCAGCTCTTGGGATTCCTATTTCCTCCAGTAGATTTCGTATTGGATGTTCAGGATCTCTGATCACAAAACGCCACGTCATCGCTGCGGCTCACTGCTTCCACAATTCTTTAAGATCTTCATCGTCAGTCTGAAAAATACAACATAAATATATTACATATAAATAATTGCAGAAATATGTCTTACTGATAGTTAAGTATATGATATGGTATAAGTAAATCAACCAAAATATTTATGAGAGGATGGCGTTCTAATTTACGACATTGTATTGTAATTCTAAACTTAATCTAAATAATCTTTCACCTGTGAATTCATCTTTTTTTCTGTGACTCTGACGTCATGTATATCAGATATCCGATTTCATGAACTTGAAGTTCGAAATTATATAAGTATTAGATAAATAGGAATGTTACAATGATAGATAGATCAGTTTATTCAATTCCATATATAGGTTCAATGTTTATTGTTTTCTTATGAAATGATAATGAATTTCAATAAAAACGGTACTCTGCAGAAAAAATAATAATTAGAATAAAGAGATTACCTGTAGAATCGTCACCCCATGAATTACCTCCAGTAGTCTACAATTTATACAAATCTATGTCACATGTACAGTCGTCATCTTATTCAAGTTTGGAGTGACGATTCTACATATGAACTTAATAAAGTACTGTACTGGAAAAATGTATAAATAATAAAAAAGATCATCTTTTCCAGTACACACGTTCGTCTGGCTGAATTAGATTCTAGAACTAACGAAGGGATAAAACATCAGGAGTACCTCATCATAGCCATCAACGTGCCTCAGTTTTACGGTTCCAATCTTCTCAACGATGTGGGCATTGCTACCCTCGATCGAGACGTGGAATTCAACGGTCAGATGATTTTAAAGACCCATAGCTATCAGTTCTTCTTGATATTCAATTATTACACAATTGCCCTGTTATTCCATGTTCATGCTCTTTCAGACTATGTGCAGCCGTTGTGTCTACCTTACGACAATTTGGATGCACCTGAAGTTGGAACAAACCTCACTGCTGTTGGCTACGGTCGTCATTTTATCAGACAAGGTAGTGAATGCAGTCTGTTAATATTGAACATTTTTTTAATAAAGTTCTCAACTAATTAGGTTTCACAATTGTTGATCTTATATATTGCCTGTTCAATGAGATATTGAGGTCCATTGTATGAAAAGATCGATTAATTCAAAATATAACTTTTGAATTCAAACCTTTTCATATATTGAAAAGAGAATAATTAGCAGGGGATACAATACTCTATTCAGCCACCCTCATTACGAGTATCAGCTTTCAGGTATGGAACCCGTTTCTGTTCTTGGAGAATTTATTCTCATTTCACTGGCAATTTTGATTTCAGGGACTCGAAAAAAGTGTGATAAGAAGGTTAAGCCCTTCTCTTCGAAACTAAGCAGATAGACCAATTTGGAGCCATGTGATATGAGTAGTTGAGAACACTAAGAGACTCCATGGTGAACTCTGAGAGTGTTCTTTAGTTCATGATAGCATTCAATTAATTAAATAAATAATTAGGTTATTCTTTAGCTTGAACACAATATGTATGATTTTCGTTTTTTTTCAGATTTCCTAACTCGGCCGAAGTTCCTTACTTTGGAGGTACAGGAGAATTCACTTTGCGAACAAGCTTCTTATTCCAGTCTATCTTCCATTCCTGTTACCATCGACCACAGAGTTATATGTACTGGGGGAGTATCAGGAGAAGGTGTTTGCCAGGTAATATCAAGGTTGTATTTTAGACGGCATTTATTTATTTATTTATTTATCATCTTGTTATCTGCATAACTCAAAAGTTATGCAACCAAATTCCCTAAAATTTGGTGGGACGATTGGTCAATGTCCAGGAACCTGCTAGTAGATTTTTGGGAGCAATCCGGTCAAAGTCAAAATCAAGGTCATTTCCCAAGCAACCAGGACACATTGTGCCAACATGGGCACTAGATGGTTAAATGTGCAGGAGATGGCAGACTGAAAAGTAGCCTAGAAATTACATGGGGATAACATGGTTTTCCATTCTCATGGAATGTTACCTTGGAAGAAGGTTGGTTCAATGTGGTGAATCCATCTCATTGAATTGTCATATTGGCCCAACCTGATTGCTATACAGCGTATCAGCAAAATATGGCTGAAACTTGAAGGACATATTTGAAAGACTATTTCCTAGAATAAGGAGGATTTAATTATTTGCAATTAAAAAAATGTCTTCAAATTAATACTAAAACATTCATTGTTTGCAAAACATGTGTTTGATATAAGTTTAAGTGACTACATGAAGATGATTACAGGAACGATACAGAGTTAAAGTTTTAGTTTCAAGGCTTAAAACTTATAGTTATTGAGTAACACAATATAGTATAGTATAGGTAAATTAGCTATATGAATGTCTAAAATTATGGCAAGGAATGAGTGGCTTTGAGTGCTTTTATAGCGTGGTTGCCAGATTATAATTCCTATAAAAGCTTAGCTATTTTTTTAATTAACTACTGTTAGTAGTTAATTTAAAAAAAATACTCCCACCATGCAACTTGTGCCTATGAATGATATTTTTAAGATGGGTTACATAGCATCTCACCATGCAACAAATGTAACTAAATAATGTCTCTCCGTGACTCAAAAAGATATAGACTGTAATATAGGCAAAGCCAATTCCCTAGCTTACAATATTATTTTTTATAAGTATAAAGTATTTACATAATTTTCTATTGTTTCATTCAAATTAGTATACAATGCCGTTTGTGTGATCACATTTTGAAAATGACAGCAAAAAAGTGGTGGTCATCTGCATCAATTTCCTGTTGAAGACGATGCCTGAAGTTTTCTGTTGCTCTTCGGCTCATCACAATGGGAATTGAAGTGATTTCCTCACGAATATGCCTCTTAATTTCTTATAAATTTTACGGCCGTTTTTTGAGCAATTTCCTTCAGATATCTTCACTGGAAAAGTCGCCAATGCTCAAATCCGGTGAGCGTGAGGGCCACTTCACATCATTCCTCCGACAGATGAGGTGTATCGGGAACACCTGCCGCAATTTGACTATTACAACGTTCCCAGTGTGAACTGGGGCTTCATCTTGTTTGAACCAGATGTCTCCTAGATTCCTCATTTTAGTCTTCCAATTCCAAACCCATCCAACATCGCAAGATATCGTGGAGAGTTTACGGTGACAGATCTTACATTTTCTTCGAAGAAATATGCCCTATTGCCCCAAATTATATAACTGCACACCAAACAGTTGATGTCGAGTGGTCCCACGCTCACCAAATTTGAGCATTTGTGACTTTTTCCCGTGAAAATATCTGTAGGAGGAAGTGTTCGAAGGTCGGCCACAAAATTTGGAGGAATTGAAGATACAGATTCAGGAGAAATTTAGGAATCGCTACAGTACCCCCTTTTGATGTGCAGAAGAGCAACATCGTTCTCAACACTACATTGATACAGATGGCCAACATCTTCTTGATGTCATCTTCAAAAAACGATATTACAAAGGGCATTGTATACTGTATTGAATAAATGAAGAAATAATTATGTAAGTATTGTTATACTTTCAAAAAATATTCAAAACAGTGCGTTCGATTTGCCCCACCCTGTAAATCACATGAGATATTATGCGAGTTATCAGAAGATAATGAGAAAAAATTCTAAATTAATAGTAAGTCTACCTTTTCGTGAATAATATAATCAATAATATTAATATACTAATTATAATATATTACAATATACGATAGGCAATAAAATAATTTTCAATTTAAGAAAATTGTGTGTTGACAATAAAGACCAAATATTCGTTTTTACTTCATTAGAAAAATTAGTTTTACATTAAATGTTTTTAATTATTCCTTTCTGTGTTTGAGAACAATTTACAAGAATAATATGACAATATCTTAAAACAAATGAAATTAGACTTAGTAAACAACAAACTAATCCTTCAGTAGGTTGCAGAGATATATTTAATTATTTTTTTCCCACAGGGTGACAGCGGTGGGCCCCTTCTGCAGTTCGATCCTCTGAACGACAGGTGACACTTAATAAATAGACAAATATATATAACTAGTCACATTTCAATATTTCAACTGGAAATAAAATATAATAGTAGATAAAGAAGCTAAATCTAAATAAATAGTGAAATCTTACTTTTTTGATATTGGCCTAGGAACATTAAAAAGAAGAAAGAAAGGTTAAAGAATTAAAGCTATTTTTTTTAGAAAAAATCTTTCTATTTTTTATTCATATACAACACAATATTATGCCGCTAATTAACTCCCATTAATCGTAGGTAATAATTTACTTTACTCAGGTACATTTTGGTGGGGATCGCATCTGCTATTCCTGAGGGCCTGTGCGCAGTTGAGGACAACCCTTCCATCCACGTCCGCGTGGGCGCCTTTCTACCATGGATACAAAGTGTTGTTCAGCCTTGAACTCGAGTAGCAAAGCGTATCGGGACAACAATGTTCCAATATTGTAACAACATTCTCCCAATATTGAGACATAGTTTCCCCAAGAAATATAGTTACCTGAAATAATACTCGATACTGATTGGAATTGCGAAGAATGAAAAAAATTAAGCTGAAAAAATTCATACATAATGTAAATATGCAATAATTTCTTTCAATAATTTAATGAATTTTAAAACAAAAATATGGTGGGGCCGTAGACGATTAAGAATGTTCTTTCACTAAAAATACTTTCGCAGAACGACACTTTCGCCGCAAATATGACGATATTTTACCTAAATAAGGTATAATTATTTTACAGTAAAAAAAAGTAAAGTATACATTTTGTCACTATCAAACCTGACCGGGGCCGCTAACCTCCTTAAAAGACTATATCTCTTTATATTTTTAACCTATAGTGTTTATTTTTCGGTGAAAGAGTCGTGTGGAGAAATTGTTTTCGCCGAATGGACTGGTTACCCTTAGTACGTATACGTTGAAAAAGTAAATATATATTATGTAGATACATGTTCATTGTGCTCCAAAATATTTCTCTTTATTTTACTTACCTTCAGCAATGAAACAATAAATATTTTTAGTTTCCATTTTTTGCAAGAGTTGTTAAAAAGTCTTCTTTTAAGTTTAATTGGAATTTGATAATTGTATATTTCAACTCTTAGCATAATTATGTGAAAAATGATTACCAATTAATGCATACAGGCAGCAAATGATAACCATGTTGTTTTTAATAATTAAAATATAAGTGTATATAGTATTATATCTACACTCATCTCCAAAAGGTAGAAATGATAGTTAATTCTTTTATTCCGTGTGAATATACAATTAAATGAATTAACATTGCTAACTATTTGGAGATTTGAAACTGATTTTTGTTGAAAAATTCTCAATTTGGGTTCAATAAAATTGCAAATTATTCAAAGATATCAACAAATTAATGTATTTTGTTATTAGAACTATTTCCCGGTCTTTCAAAAACTTTACGAGAAATAAATTCATGAGTTTAGCTTTGGAGATGTTTTTTGTTAATATATTTATTTGCATTCATTTAGATGGGTGACAATTGAAAATATTACTTCTGAAATATCTATGGGTGAAATGGAGAAACTTCAACTAACAAAGTTCATTTGAAAGGATTAATACTAAAATTTAATTGAAAAAATTTAATTACATGAAATGAATAAAAATATTAATCACATGGAATAAATAAAAATATTAATCACATGGAATAAATTAATTACATGAAAAAACTATTAATTACACGAAAAAAATAGTAATTACATGAAAAAATACTAATTACATGAAAAAAAATTAATTACATGAATTAAATGAAAATATTAGGTAAATGATTTGTTGTATGATTTTAAAAAACTAATGTAAACAGATCGTATTAATTTAATTTATTTAATATTGATAGAATGTTTGACTTACAAAATTTAATGTAAATATATTGTATGATATTAATAAATTCAATATAGATGAATAGTTCGACAGGATTCAATGTTGAATTTAATCACACAATGATAGAGAATAATAACATTTACACAAAAATAAACAATATCATTAGCAAAGAAAATTACAAAATTAAATACTACTCACAGAGGGAAAATATGAAAAAAATACAATGAGAAAAAATTTCGAGTCAGTCTGACTCATCGCTTGAGTCAAGGCTGGCAAAACTCCAATATTATAGTCTTTTTTTCTTGATTGACTCTACCTGAGTCAACCTGACTATGAATTGGTTGGAAGTCAATATGACTCTTCTTTTGAGTAAAATATTAGAATGAGTCAAATTGACTTACATTTTTGAGAGGTTTTGGGACAATCTGAAACCTCAAATTTTGAGTCAGTTTGACTCGCATTTTTTCAAGGTACAGTCAATTTAACACAAGGGATTAACTAACATAATTCAGATTATGATTTCAAGATATCAAATTATGACCTTATAATTAGGATTTTCTCTTATAATTAGGATTTTCTCTTATAATTAGGATTCTCTCTTATAATTAGGATTTTCTCTTATAATTAGGATTTTCTCTTATAATTAGGATTTTCTCTTATAATTAGGATTTTCTCTTATAATTAGGATTTTCTCTTATAATTAGGATTTTCTCTTATAATTAGGATTTTCTCTTATAATTAGGATTTTCTCTTATAATTAGGATTTTCTCTTATAATTAGGATTTTCTCTTATAATTAGGATTTTCTCTTATAATTAGGATTTTCTCTTATAATTAGGATTTTCTCTTATAATTAGGATTTTCTCTTATAATTAGGATTTTCTCTTATAATTAGGATTTTCTCTTATAATTAGGATTTTCTCTTATAATTAGGATTTTCTCTTATAATTAGGATTTTCTCTTATAATTAGGATTTTCTCTTATAATTAGGATTTTCTCTTATAATTAGGATTTTCTCTTATAATTAGGATTTTCTCTTATAATTAGGATTTTCTCTTATAATTAGGATTTTCTCTTATAATTAGGATTTTCTCTTATAATTAGGATTTTCTCTTATAATTAGGATTTTCTCTTATAATTAGGATTTTCTCTTATAATTAGGATTTTCTCTTATAATTAGGATTTTCTCTTATAATTAGGAACAACAGAGCAGTCTGTAAATTTGTATTCCATTAATAATGAACCCTGTGAAATAAAGAAGAAAATAGAAAATGTGAAGTGAAATATTTAGTATGATGCAAAATCACATGTTTTATGTAATAAAGGTTGAAGAATACATTTTTGGGGGGTCGTGGAGAATTTAAGAAAAGAATCTCCCTCAAATCTGAAAAAATGATTTTTTTTTTTTTTTTTTTTTTGCATAAAATGATGTCTTATAATTTCCCAGATAACATGTTAAACTATTAGAGCAAAAAACAATCTAGAAGGGGATCTCATATCAAATGATTTATTGTCTAGATGCATCAAAAAGAGAACACAACACCCACGCAAACTTATGGAACCTGAATTATTTCAGTTAAACAATTTTTTGCCCAAAATTTCAGTAAATTGGCTCTCCTGAAAAGGACACTTTTTCGACTTCAAAGGGCATCAGTTCCTACAGTTTTTGAGCTAGAGACTTGGGATTCATTTCATTTTCTTCATAAATGAATTGTTCACAAAGTTCCAGACGAGTTTTTTCAAATTTCTCAATGTGTGAGGAGGTATAATGAGAAAATCAATGTTTTTGAAAAATAATTAGAAAAACCTCTTTTACAATTTTTCTTAGAAGAAATTGAAAAAAATAACTGTATCTTTGTAGACAACTAAATTTTGAATAAGATGAAACCAACATAATGTATCTAGCTCAAAAATTGTATGAGTTGATTGATGTCTTTTGAAAGTACCCCCACCCATAAATGTGGGTTTTTGGGGGTGGGGGTGAAGAGGGAAGAAACGAAAAAAAATCCTAAATAAAGAATACTCCATTTCAGTAGTTGCATTAACCCTGAAAATATCAAATTTGTGCATTAACTAATAAATTTTGTTTTCTTTTAGGGAAACGGTCCCGTTGAATAATGAAGTCACAAACTCTACAATAAAATTGTTAATTAATAAGAAATAATGATAAAATTATAATTTCATATATCAATACACAACATAAATAGATAAACCTTGTTAATAATTATTTTATCTTTAACTTTACAATTTATATAGAAATTAATATAACTATGAAAACTAAGAGTTCTCCAAATTATAACAAATTTCAAAGGATAAGATTTTTGCATGACTGTTTGCATGTATGTTTATCTGGTAATCCATGGTTTAATTGTCATCGTGTGATTAGTGTAAATCGATCCTTTACCCATTCGATCAATTTTGGTGCGATCAGTTCTCCATTCGATTAATTGTTTTCGATAAATTTTCTGCATCCCATTTTTCCTATTAAATCATTGAATTCTGTCATTTTTCTAGATTCTCTGATATTTGACAGAATGAGAGGAAACTTCCTTTAGTTTGTTGAAATGAACATTTCCATATTGGAGGCCATTACATTACGGTTAATTTTATTGCAAAATATAATAGTTATATAACAAATTCACAATTTTTTAATAAACAAAAATGTTCCTAAATTCTGCATTCCATATAAAATGTTTCCACAATTTAGAATAATCCGTAAATTTCGCATTCCATAATTTAAGAGTGGTACTGTATCTTAAAAACCGTGTGGACGGCTGCCCAACATTTTTTCATCATTTAAGTAAGATCTTTGAATGTTTTCCGAGCGATTTTATATTTTTTTTTTTAAAACATAATGGTATTAACTTGATTACAGAAAATATTAGAGAATAATTCTCATTGAAATCACAGATAGAAAACATCTTATAGGACTGGTAAAGCGTAACAATAGGAAGTTAATCAGTGATTAGTTAATTAACTGAATTAAAAGTAAGATTTAGATATAATAATATCAAATTCATTTTGATACAAAAATGCTGTTTTGAAGCAAATATCCCTCCATTTTGCATGTCTCATTTCGAAAATTCTAATATTTATTTATTCGCTGTTAAGTCTATATTACTAATTATTTATTAAAATGAATTGTTGTTAATTTAATTGATGTTTATTTGGTAAAAATGAATGTTGTTACTTACCAAATCGGCTACTGTGTCATATCGGCTACTGTGTCATTTTGGCTACTGTGTCATATCGGCTACTGTGTCATATCGGCTACTGTGTCAAATCGGCTACTGTATCATATCGGCTACTGTGTCATATCGGCTACTGTGTCATATCAGCTACTGTGTCATAACGGTTACTGTGTCATATCGGCTACTGTGTCATATTGGCTACTGTGTCATATCGGCTACTGTGTCAAATCGGCTACTGTGTCATATCGGCTACTGTGTCAAATCGGCTACTGTGTCAAATCGGCTACTGTGTCATATCGGCTACTGTGTCATATCGGCTACTGTGTCATATTGGCTACTGTGTCATATCGGCTACTGTGTCATATCGGCTACTGTGTCATATTGGCTACTGTGTCATATCGGCTACTGTGTCATATCGGCTACTGTGTCATATTGGCTACTGTGTCAAATCGGCTACTGTGTCATATCGGCTATTGTGTCATATCGGCTACTGTGTCATATCGGCTATTATGTCATATTGGCTACTGTGTCATATCGGCTACTGTGTCATATCGGCTACTGTGTCATATTGGCTACTGTGTCATATCGGCTACTGTGTCATATCAGCTACTGGTCATATCAGCTACTGTGTCATAACGGCTACTGTGTCATAACGGCTACTGTGTCATATCGGCTACTGTGTCATATCGGCTATTATGTCATATCGGCTACTGTGTCATATCGGCTATTATGTGATATTGGCTACTGTGTCATATCGGCTACTGTATCATATCGGCTACTTTATCATATCGGCTACTGTGTCATATCGGCTATTATGTCATATCGGCTACTGTGTCATATCGGCTACTGTGTCATATCGGCTACTGTGTCATATCGGCTATTATGTCATATCGGCTACTGTGTCATATCGGCTACTGTGTCATATCTGCTATTATGTCATATCGGCTATTATGTCATATCGGCAACTGTGTCGTATCGGCTATTGTGTCATATCGGCTACTGTGTCATATCGGCTATTATGTCATATCGGCTACTGTGTCATATCGGCTACTGTGTCATATCGGCTACTGTGTCATATTGGCTACTGTGTCAAATCGGCTACTGTGTCATATCGGCTATTGTGTCATATCGGCTACTGTGTCATATCGGCTATTATGTCATATTGGCTACTGTGTCATATCGGCTACTGTGTCATATCGGCTACTGTGTCATATTGGCTACTGTGTCATATCGGCTACTGTGTCATATCAGCTACTGGTCATATCAGCTACTGTGTCATATCGGCTACTGTGTCATAACGGCTACTGTGTCATATGGGCTACTGTGTCATATCGGCTACTGTGTCATAACGGCTACTGTGTCATAACGGCTACTGTGTCATAACGGCTACTGTGTCATATGGGCTACTGTGTCATATCGGCTACTGTGTCATAACGGCTACTGTGTCATAACGGCTACTGTGTCATATCGGCTACTGTGTCATAACGGCTACTGTGTCATATCGGCTACTGTGTCATAACGGCTACTGTGTCATATCGGCTACTGTGTCATATCAGCTACTGTGTCATAACGGCTACTGTGTCATAACGGCTACTGTGTCATATCGGCTACTGTGTCATAACGGCTACTGTGTCATATCGGCTACTGTGTCATATCAGCTACTGTGTCATATCGGCTATTGTGTCATATCGGCTACTGTGTCATATCACCTATAGACTGATTATTTACTATATCTATCTATTTAGCTACAAAATATTTTACTTTTCATAACTTTTTATCCATTATGAATGATTTTATGGATAGCATCATATAAAAATTACTGTACATGTATTTTCTTGGGAGATATTGGATGTTGGTATTTCTTAGATTCACTTTATAACAAATAGTTATCTAGCACAGTTATTTAACGTCAAACAACCTATGTCGTTTTTCGTTAACATTTGCAGTTAGAGTTTAACAGTTTGCAGGTAAAGATTAGAAACACCTGTACTTACCTACAAAGAACCACATGTTTGATAATTAACTGTGAGTATTATTGAAGATTCCTTTGGTCAAAGAGGTAATTAGTTCTAACGGAAATCAGTTGATGAGTAGCACTCACATTCACTCACCACACACTCATCAGTGAGTGGTTATGGTGAGTAACAGTCCGTGAAATGATGAGTAAAACAAGGGTGACATTATTTAACTATTATATGCTATATAAACAAAATCAATTAAAGATCTATACTATTAAGAGAATTGGTATATTTAATTTAAATGATAATGTTAATTCTATTGAAATTGAAAAATATTCAAATGCATCGATCAATATTTAGAAAAAGAAAACAATAATTAAATCAATATTAATCTGCATATTACAATGAAGAAGTTATATTATATCACACATCTTCTATTGGGCTATAAAATATTGTGACTATTCAAATTTAAACACAATTAATGATAAAAAATAAAAACTGTCTACCTATGATATTTACACAACAAAAAACAATTACAAAGAATCAATATCGAACTCACATTCACTATACAAAGCACACATTATGCATTCAATCGTGTATTTAATATTAATTAAAACTCACCTTAATTACCATTATATAATGAAGGACGAGAGATCTGCTATGTGACATGCATTATGCAACAGCACACATGCACTTTAGAACATTATTATAGGTAAAAGAAGAAATGGTCCACCTGATAGAAGTTTTCAAATTTTATATTTATTTACATTTTAAGTTACAATTTTATAGGAAAGAATTGAAAAATGCGATAAAAAATTGTTTATTTTTTATTTCTTTTTAAATTATGTATTAATTAATAAGTACCTACTGTTTAATTAGTACTTAAAATCCAAAGAAGTCATGGCCAGTGCGATACTTAGAAGACTTAATACTAATCATGAAGTAATTAGTGCCTACTAATTACTTAGTACTAATTAAGTAGTACTCTTCAATCAGTACTACTTACTAACTTCTTTAATTATCCCTAAGGCCATAACTCCCTAAGGTCACTAATAGCTGTGTGTAGAGTGACATTCACTCTAGCGTGACAGTGAGTGAAGTGTGACGCCAAGTCATGAGAGTGAGCCTCACTCACCCTCACTCACTCAGTGTGAGATGAGTGGTGAGTGCTGAAGGTAAAACAGTAACACCTAAAACTTGGAGAAAAGACAGTTAGAACGTTTTTTTTTTAATTATCATTTTTATTAATTAGTTTATTATGCTAATGTAAATTGTTAAAGATAAATAAAACTATTGTCATCTTTTATTTTATTGTATTGATTTTTTATACGAATTTTTTTAATACCGGATTATAATAAGCTTCTTTTGGTAAATTCCTCTTTCAAGTCCTTATTTCATTCAGGGACGTGAACTAGGAAGCGGGTAAATGTCTTTTTCATGCGTTATTATTTATTTTAACTTTTCATTAAATAGTTATCTATGAAGAACTTTTCCCATAACAGTCCAATGTAGAACAGACAGTTCAATATCGAGTATTTCAAACGGCATACGTCAAAATAATATTATTAATTTTACTGAATTTTGATTTAAAGTATTCCTTTTTGGTATTAATTGTATGTGTAGTTGAGATACTAAATTTTCTTTCGATTAATATTTTTTACTGCAATACATTTTAATCGGATAAAAGGAATTCAATTTTGGAAAAAACAATTTTGAAATATCCCTTCCAAGTTCACGTCCCTAAATCATTTAGGGACGTGAAATTGGACTTTACCCCTTTTTACAATAATTACCTGTGTTTTATCCAATTTTTTTCGATATCTGTTATCCGGTTTTCTCAATTGTATTACCTGCCAAAAATAACGGACTTTAATTTATTTAATTTTCTAATTATTCTTATTAAATTCTCCGATTTTTTTTCGGACGTTTTTCCGCTATCCATATTTTCCTTGATTTTTTAATAACTGTTTTTCTGATATTTCGGCTTTTCCTAATTTTTCTGTTTACAGAAATTTTAATGTTTTCCAAATTTTCATGATTTCCGAATTGTTTGTTTTCTGAATATTCTTTTCTCCTGAAATTATTTTAGTCGTGTAATTAATATCCTTTTTTAAATGTTAACGCGTGACATTTTTGTTGTTACCAACAGATAAATACACACTGTGTTAGAATTTTAGGTGATAAAAATATACCAAATGAATACTAATGAAATATAAATGAATATTATATTTCAATTTTCAGAAATATTTATTTTTTTATTTTAGTTCCTTTTGTATACTAAATATACTTAAATAATACAACTAGATGCACTTTCTAAATCTTCTAATTTTCGTGTAATTTTCACAGAAAAATTTCCTTTACAACTCTTAATAAATATTTGAAAGAATTTAAATACTATCTTCTTCCATCGAAAAAGTGAAATAAAATGCATGGATATAACTAATATTTATAGCATAATAATTTAGTGTGTATTTAGTTACATACATTAATTAATTTATATAATGAGTCGATTATGGCATCTAATCGTGATACTAGGTGAGTCTAACTACATCTAATACTCAAAAATCAATTGATTTATAAAGTTCCTCATATTGATATTCATTATTTAATATAAATAATTAATGGTTTTGTCCCTTTACAGCAATATGTGAAGGAATGGAGTTCAATAAACACACAAGAAATCAGTACACCGGGGATAGAGGAATCGGCAAACTACTTTTCCCACCTAAAGCCACTCAGGCACCAGCTAGTGAAAAGGAAAAGGAATTCTCCCCCACCCCTTTGCCCCGAACTGAAAAAGAGGAAAAGGAAGAGAAAAGCGAAGAGGAAAGTGAAGAGACAGATGATGCCGTACCTGCAGCAGCCTCTAATATTTTCTTCCCAATTGACCCAGATCAATTACCCAGATCTAGCAATCTGTTTCGTCCCATCGTCATAAGGCGTCTGGACAAGGAAAATAATGAAGGCAGTGAGGAGGAAGAAAATGAGGAGGAAAGTGAGGAGGAGAATGAGGAGGAGGAGAATGAGGTAGAAGAGCCTAATCAATCACCTGAAATATTCGATGAGGAGAACCTGTCACCTTTTGCAAAGATTCTGGCAGAGTTAGAAGCTACAAAGAATCAGGAGAAAGTTGCTGATTTTGTAGTTAAACATAGGGAAAGTAAGAATGAATTAGATGGACAGAATGAATTAGATGGACAGAATCACTCAAGAAATAAATACTATGGAGAAAATACCAAACCATCTAATGTAACTGATAACAATAGACACCAATCTATTTTCGAGAGCATTCTCAGTTCAGGCCTTTGGCGAAGCTCTCCCGTAAAATCGAATGGCAACAAACGGATTCCTAATCCAAAGAAAGTTAAGGTTTCGCATAGTCCCTCCTCTAATAAATTAGAAAACAAACCCGCGAACATAGAAAACGAGGAATCTTTCTTCAGGCAGGACCCCAATATAATAAGCTCCATTCAGAACACTCTGAACAACCTTGGCTTTGAGTTCGATATCACCAACCCTGAGTTGGATGTGGATGATCCCTCCCCCCAAACGGTGTACCAGCACCCCGTGGGGGGCAGGTGTATAGTGGAGAACCTGAAGGAATTCAGTGGTGAGAGTCATTTATTTTAAATTATTTACAATATTATTAATAGGTTTTAGTTTGAAGGAAAATCAAATAGTGATGATTTAAAAAAATTAGTTAGATTACATATTTTTTTAAATGCTAGTAATTGAATGATAAATTTAAATATAGTTCATTTATATTCAGAAGAATTTATTGGATTTTTAATCAATTTGTCCATCTTGGTGCATACATATACATATATAGCTTTCATATAGTGTAATTTACGAATTATCGGTCGGGTTGATATCTTCAGATATATAATAAATTAATATAGTTACTATTATATTGTTTTTCCATATACAGGGTGACCCGCAAATAAGTGTACCCAACTTTCAATTAATATAAATATTGTATCTAAAAATAATTTTAAATTAGTGCTGAAGTAAAATTAAAATTAGATGTTTTACTTGTATCCACTATACCACCGCCATTTCTAGTATTTATTATTTATTCATAAATACGTTATTTATATTCATTCAAAATTTGGTACACGCAAGTGGTGAGTCAGTGGCCAAAATAATATCGCGTCTTGCAGGACGCTAGAATCCTTATTTTTGGGTCACGTGACTGGCAATCTAGCGTCAGTTTAATGGAGAAATGATATAACTGAAATAAAATAAGGTTTTACACCGTCTTCCTTAATGTCCTGCAATCGCTGCAACACTTCCTCCCTCTAGAGTAGTTTATCATAACTCTATGGGTACCAATTTTTGTGGGTCATGTATGACCGAAGATGTGAAACTGACCGATAATTCCTAATTTACCCTAGTGTCAATATATTCTAATTTTGTCGCCAGTTAAGATATGAGAGATGTCACAGCAATATTTTCCCTACAGGTGTGTGCCTGACACTGTCTGAGTGTTCACCTCTACAGACACTAGCAAAACAGAGTCAGAATGTACAGGTGGTAGCCTTTCTCAGCAAGAACACCTGCAGGTAATGTAGTGCTTGCAGTATCAGCTACAATATTAACTATTATAACTTTAGCACTATTATCTAGTGAAATAATAAACCTGAAACTTAATGAATCTCTTTTGTAATTAATTCAAATTGTTTGATTGTTCTGAAATGTTTTTTCAATAACAATTATAATTTAAATAGTTAAACTTTCAATTATTCCCCTTCTGTATTAATTTATCTCATAATGTTCATTTGAAATACAAAATGAATATGAATTAATCTAAAAATTATTAGAGATATGTCAGCAAATTCCAAACCAGATTGTTATATTATCAACAACAATCAGTTACTGCTGATAGAGTGGTGTGTTCTTTACCTAAGTTCTGTCCCTTAGATTCTCTGAAGGTGTTGCCCATTTCTGCTGTCCCTTCTACGCCTTCAGCAACAAATTACCAGGCAACCTGAATGCCATCGTCAACCCCCCCGTAAAGTCCCCCATATCCGCCCCCATCCCCTCACAGGGGGAGTGTGGAAGACCTGGGGGAAACTTAGGCAAAGTCGTTGGAGGGACAAATTTTGGAGTAAGTTGATAAATCCAAATTATTGTACTACTAAATCTTCTATCAAAATTCATCCTGCTTTTCTCCTTCAATTGATAATCTTAAAATATCTGCCATTACTGTGTCTGACCATATATAAAATTTAAAAGAAATACACGAGGCAATAGCTATAGTGCTAACAAGTAAATAAATATCAATGAAATAAAAGTAATCAATGAAGTAATCTCTGCAGGCTGGTGAGTTCCCCTGGGTGGCCACCATCGGCTTCCCCCGAAGTGAGAAGATTTTTAGGAACATTTGCACTGGCTCAGTGATAACCAGACGCCACGTGATTACCGCGGCACACTGCTTCTACGTTCCTTCTGAAGCCGTGGCGTGAGTGGTGTGAATGGTGTGAATGGTGTGAGTGGTGTGAATGGTGTGAGTGGTGTGAATGGTGTGAGTGGTGTGAATGGTGTGAGTGGTCTTAGTATATGAATGGTATATGACAATCAATAATAAAGAGTGGTGACGGTATATGATGGTGATATGAGTGGAGTGAGTGGTGGTATGAGTGGTGATATGAGTGGAGTGAGTGGTGGTATGAATGGTGCAATGAATGATATGAAATAATAGTCAGGATTGGTAGATGATTATTATGATCAATACTTATAAATAACAATGCTGATTATTAATTTTATTGATTATGATTTAAAGATAAGCGAACATATTGATAATTAAAAATTATGACTAAATATACCACGGTTATTCTTTTCACCGATAGTTTAATAAATGAGTATTAAAAGTACAGACATTTTCTTTTATAATATTAAACCAAGTAATTATTTTCTTTTCTATGCAGGACACACGTTCGGGCGGGGGAAATAAACGTGAGGAGGAACACCAAGCCCCGCCCCCAGGAGTTCATCATCCTCGAGAGGAACTTTCCCCTCTACCACAAGAAAATGAGCATCAACGATGTGGCGGTGGTAACCCTGGACAGGGACGTCATCTTTGACGGTGAGTAACACTAGAAACAGTCAATTGACTGCTTTTAACTGTCAAACATATATATCTCATAAAATATTATTGATAGTTAAGTATAAAAATATTGCTAAAATAACGAGACAGTATCTAAATATATTAGCTATAAAAAGACAAGTACCTACCAATAATAATATACAAGATAGAAATATTTGAAAAGTAAACACTAGGCAAATGTTTGTTTGAAACTAAGTTGACTATCGATGATTTGGTTCTCGTAGTCTTTTTTACCTCAGTCAGTAATATGAATAAGTTCACTAGAGTCACTGTAAATATTATCATTAAGGCTGAAAATATAGATAATTTGGCTTGAATATCATACAATAGTAATAACTATAGCCTTTATAATATCATAAGGCAATTTAATGTTTATTGTAATCACTCCTTTGACAGAGTATGTACAACCTATCTGTCTGCCTTACGGTAGTTTGAAGGCCCCCTTCGTTGGTGACACGGTATTTGCTGCCGGATTTGGCAGACTGTCACCAGGTGAGTGAATTAAATAGAATATTCTAAAGGGCCGTACACACGTAGGGTTTTTTCAGTCTTTCCATCAGACTTTTTGCTAAGCTCCTCCCACTTTTTCCACGAGAATATAAGAAAAAACAATGTCTTCATTATTTATTTTAGTTGGTATCAATAATAGCTGCAAGTATCAAGGATACCAATTGAAATAAATAATTATTATATAGTTTCTTCTTATATTCTCGTGGAAAAAGTAGGAGGAGCTTAGCAAAAAGTCTGATAGAAAGACTTAAAAACCCTACGTGTGTACGGCCCTTTAGTGAGCTGAAGTTACTTTATTGCTGAGTATTTGACTTTACAAATTTAAATAAATATGAAAACATATTCGAATTTACCTGACTTATGGATTGTTTACATACTTTGTAAATTTTGATAAAAATTATTACAGGCAACTTATAAGGTATCACTTTAAATATTTCAAATTGACTAAATTTCTAATATTAAAGTATTTCGTCGAAACTAAAGTCTCGCTAGAAATTATATTAAAAGGTTAGTTAGTGAAATACAAACTATGGAAATTTTGAAACAATATGAATTATCAAATATGACTTGACTGTGTACTGTTAGCTCTTACAATCTGTAGCTATACATGAGCATTAAAATTAAAGTTAGGTTGTGGGTGGAATCAAGCTCATAAGGACCGAATTCGACGAAGGAAAGACTTCTTCTAATAAAATCCTAAAATATTCAGATTAATTCTAATCCGTGCATTTCTCTCTATCCACAGATTTTCCTTTCCAGGCTATTCGCCCCAAGGTGGTGAGTTTGGAGGTGATGGAGAACTCCTTCTGTCAGCAGGCTTACTACTCCTCCAGGCAACTCCCTATCATCGACCATAGGATATTCTGCGCCGGGGGAGACGAGGAGAAGGGTACCTGTCAGGTGGGTTCAGTTTACCATGTCACTCATGCTTCGTACTCACTGACAAACAATTCTTTGTCAAACTGATTAAAAAACGTTTGTTATAAAATTGTTTGTCAAGCATTAAAATCAAAAACTAAGTTAGTTACTGTATATTCTTTTGTTATACCTAGATATCGCAACCAATGTTTGTCAAGCAGTTTGACAAACATCATTAGAGCGTGTGAAGTCTGTGTACTTCTACACGGAATATGTTTGATGATATTGTTTGAGTTGGATGAATTTGTTGTGGAACTGTTTGATAGTGTGTACGGGGCATATGAGTTATGCAGCCTAAAGAAAGTACTCTAAACTAGTGAGTGTGGACACATCCACGTACAGAGTTCATACAATCTTCATTGCTTAGAATGTGTAGGCAGAAAGAAAATCTGAAAGAAGTTCTCCATCCATAAATTGTTTTTAGATTTTGTATAACTCAACATTAAGGTGTTTTCTGTAAATAAACGTGTCATGAGTCAGTCAGTGTGTCCTTTCTTTACAGGGTGACATTGGAGGTCCATTAACGTGTCCTTTATTTGCAGGGTGACAGTGGGGGTCCATTAACGTGTCCTTTATTTGCAGGGTGACAGTGGGGGTCAATTAACGTGTCCTTTCTTTACAGGGTGACAGTGGGGGTCCATTAACGTGTCCTTTCTTTGCAGGGTGACAGTGGGGGTTAATTAACGTGTCCTTTCTTTACAGGGTGACAGAGGGGGTCCATTAACGTGTCCTTTCTTTACAGGGTGACAGTGTGGGTCCATTAACGTGTCCTTTCTTTACAGGGTGACAGTGGAGGTCCATTAACGTGTCCTTTCTTTACAGGGTGACAGTGGGGTCCATTAACGTGTCCTTTCTTCACAGGGTGACAGTGGGGTCCATTAACGTGTCCTTTCTTCACAGGGTGACAGTGGGGTCCATTAACGTGTCCTTTCTTTACAGGGTGACAGTGTGGGTCCATTAACGTGTCCTTTCTTTACAGGGTGACAGTGGAGGTCCATTAACGTGTCCTTTCTTTACAGGGTGACAGTGGGGTCCATTAACGTGTCCTTTCTTCACAGGGTGACAGTGGGGTCCATTAACGTGTCCTTTCTTCACAGGGTGACAGTGGGGTCCATTAACGTGTCCTTTCTTTACAGGGTGACAGTGGGGGTCAATTAACGTGTCCTTTCTTTGCAGGGTGACAGTGGGGGTCCATTAACGTGTCCTTTCTTTGCAGGGTGACAGTGGAGGTCCACTAATGATGTTGGACCAGGTGTCTAACAGATACACTCTGGTGGGTCTAGTTAAAGGTGGGGGTGAGTGTGGTACCCTGGACCAACCCTCAGTGAACACCCGTGTGGGCACCTTCTTGCCCTGGATTCAGAGTGTTATCCAGGCCTCTTAATTATCTTATGTTGTTATATCGATTACAAAATTATTAAAGAAATATTTTTTCATTTAACTCCCATCTAGTAACTTTGTTATCATTGATGTAACATTTACGGTAGTTTCACTATTGATACGAATTTATTAGTCAAACCAAAATGTATACAAGGTTCAGATATTATAATATAATAATATAATGGTTTGCATTTTTAATCTTATTAATATCTGACATGAGAGCCTGAAAATTGTTTTTGTAATTTCCATTTCTAAATATTTTTACTCTACCCCAAAGGGTAATGTAAATTCTATATGTTTCGAAGTTATGCCAAGGTAAATGATGTCACGAGGTTAACTTTTGTTTGTCATGTTAATATCATGTAAATTGTAGATAAAATAGGCCTATTGAATGTACCTATAGGCAGATAGTAAATGTAAGTGAAAATGGATAATTAAACATGCTAATCTATGTGTCACTTTCCTTTGGACTATAGAGATACGGCAGATGAACATTTAAATAATATTCTTTGAAAAATAAAAGTTTAATTTAATACCTTTTGAATAATTTTTCTATTGAAAAATATTCTTATCTTCACAATATATATATTTCTGATTTTAAACCGATTTTCGACAGATTTCCTTCAAAATTATTTTTTTCTTCAATAATTTTCATTCGTAATTTTCCTTTCACAGTAAAAGTCTATTCGATGGAATATTGTAAGTCAGATATTTTTCAATATTGAAAAATTCTTTTCGAATTAGTCCAATGCTTTTTCAGAATCTCCCACTACAATATATATATTTCCTAAATCTTTTTATGTTCTTCTAAACCGTACTTTTGGCCGAGCAAAGAAATGCTTGCGATGGTACACACACAGTGATATCGCTCAGCTGTCGCAATATCGGCCCCATATTGGCTAAGTTTGGCAATTAGCAGCCTGTGTTATGGTGCCACTATGGCACAGACGTAAACTTTTGACTGCTGGAAATAGCTGCATGGGTGTCAGCAAGAAACTTTGTACACTCTACACATCCAACTTTCTACAAATCTACCAGGTAGATGTCGGTAGATCACACTGTAGATATATTGCTGTCTACCATCAAAACTTATAAATTATCACTATAACAGTATCCTATACAGTCTGGCACCAAACATTTGGGGTATCTGGGAAACCATTCGGTGAATTTTGCAGTAAAATTGTCTGCAATGCTTCATCAATTTTTATCTTAGAACTATTTAAGATATAATTTTTTTTTCGTCTTTAAATAACTCGTGATTTAACGTAAGTTCAGATTATCCAAAAATAACACAAGTCAATATAATTATAAATACATTTTTTAGTATTACTCAAGCAAAATATTGCAGTATTACTACAATTAAGTGTCCTTTTGTAACTGTTAATAACGATGACATTCAACGTGTCAGGTCTACTGACGTAAAAATCATTATCTATAACATCTTCCAATGTTCCCATAAAGAAAATATCTCCCTTATATCGACATCATCCTCGTGTTACCCGATCTACTAACTTCTATAATAAACCTCATAATGTTGCTAATCAATGAAGAACAAGAGAGAGAGAGAGAGAGGCTGGTGATGATGTGTTTGCAAATATTGTGGTGTGACATCATTCCTCACAAGATGTTGTGTGTGGCTTGTATGATGGAAATTTAACAGCTACGAGTGTTCACTTTTAGGATGTCTTATATTTTATTTAAATGAGAAATATTGGTAAAGCATTGTTCATAATATTAGTATTATGTAATGAAATAAAAGTTTACTGAGTGATATCTTATCAAAAGAGTCTTATAAATTCACAATTTAATAGTTTGGATTTATTTAACAAGTTGTATGTTATATAGTAAATAATAACAATCCATTATTACATTACTTTAATTAGAAATTGTTAAGACAAAACATAACCAACTTATCTCATTTACGAGAAAAGTGTACCTATTTGATTGAATTTCGTAATCAGACATCATCATTCAATAGAATAAAAGGTTCTAATAATGTAAGTGCTATTAATAAAGCTGAAGCTGCGTCCACACTATCAATCTTCTCCCTTCGCTCATCAATCACACACACAAACATATGAACAAACAAATGAACAAACAATGCGAGTGTCAACACTGTTGTAAAGTTTTCAAACTTTTACACCGGTCCAAATCATTTATTGGTACTCTTTTCTCTAGATTAGTTGTAGGAAGCTAGTTAGAAGAATGTCCATTATAACGAATAATTTAAATGCCTTGCTTTAATAATTCGATCATCAATTTCAATATATAGTGATAACTGGAAAAGGGCGAATTTTCGACTAAGTACACTATAATGTTAAGAGTTTACGAATTGTATCATTAAATTATTGTTTATTAACTTACGAAAAGGTAATTTTAACTCAATGCAAGATGATATAATTTATTTTCAACTGATAATGAAATGGAAAAAGAAAAATTTAATTTTCGAGATATGCTTTTTATATTGAAATGTTGTAATAATTAAAAGCGTGATATAGAAAATAGGTCTATTTGAGTAATTCTGTTCATATTTTTTCAATAGGTTGGAAAAAAAGAGTAATTGTCCATTTCTCGTGGTATGTACCAAACTATTGACTGATTTTCCACTCACTATTAATTCCAAAGGTTAGAGACATCATACCAACCTATCTAAAAATTAGAATAACTACTTTAAAATCTATCTTCTGCAACACTTTTATATTCTTGAAACTTTAAAGCGTTGCACCATTAAGAGGAAACACTCTTTGTATGCTTTCTTATTTGCTCCCGAGTAAACTTTCAATTGAAAAACTTCTCTAATTGTCGCATCAGGAGTCCGGAACTTAATCCATGAATACATTGCTCGTGTCGAGGCTTGGAGCAGACACCAAATGGAAGCCCTGGATTCAACCACTGCCTGAAACTCTGGATTCAACCACTGGCTGAAACTCTGGATTCAACCACTGGCTGAAACTCTGGATTCAACCACTGCCTGAAACTCTGGATTCAACCACTGGCTGAAACTCTGGATTCAACCACTGGCTGAAACTCTGGATTCAACCACTGGCTGAAACTCTGGATTCAATCATTGGCTGAAACTCTGGATGCATCCACTGGAAGAAATTCTGAATTCAACCATTGCCACTGGCTAAGTTTGATGCCAAATTGTGCCAAGATGTTTACTAATGGAACTCTTTCTATCATAAATATTTATTGAAATTATATCTCAAAGATAAAATTATCATTATAAATGCATAATGTGATATTAATTGTAGTTTTTGAATTGACTATAAATGTAGTTTATCTAACTGCACTGCCATTAAATGTATAAAAATTCTCTAACTTACTAACAGTAAGATGGTGGAGAATAAAAGAGATATCGAAAATATTATCATATAAAATTATAAATGGTATAAAAATGCAAAGCAGTAGTGGAAATAAAAGAGGGTATTTTGCTGGCAGATCAAGGAGGGAAATTCTGCCCCCTACTTGGTATGCAAATACTATCGGGGGGAGGATGGAGGCAAGTTGGAGGGAAGATGGTGGGAATGGGACTGAGAATAAAAGAAATAGAAATAAGTTAGAGGAAGTGATAGAAAGGAAGAGAAGGCAGGCAGATAAAAATATTTAACATAAAATAATACCTACAAGTAGAAGAAAATAAGATAACAATAAAGAAAGCATAAATTCGTGCCGTTTAAATGATAAAATTCAATTGAGTTTTATAAACTATATTTTATTTTAGATACAATGTAGTACAGTTTCTTCTGATTATACTTTGAATTATTCATTAAATTTTATTACAGATCACTCATTTGATCCTATGTTTTTTACCTTACGATATTTAACTTATAAATATTTGGTGCTAAAATCCTTCAGTTGTGCTCCAGTAGCAAAGCAGTAATGTTTACAATTTTTTCCTAAGTTCTCCCCATAAGTACATGATTGCAATCCCTAATACTTTGGTAGAAATGACTACTCTATTCTTTTGCAATATTAGCATTAATATTAGTGTACTGAATTCCCTTATTTCCATTGCAGGCATTGGCTGTGAAATGCTAAAACCATTCAAAAATAAATAAGAAATTGAATCTGCGAGTTAGTTCTCTGCATCGCAATAACGAGAAAAAAAATATTGTCAAATGTTAATATAACAAAAAAAACATAGAAGGTTAAAATGATATCCAAAATCTTAATTACCATTTTATTTTACAGATTTACCAATGTTTGTCATCATTGTTTCCCATTACCCATTACCATTACCATTACCCTTTACCATTACCCATTACCCATTACCATTACCCATTACCATTACCCATTACCATTACCCATTACCATTACCCATTACCATTACCCATTACCATTACCCATTACCATTACCCATTACCATTACCCATTGCCATTACCCATTACCATTACCCATTACCATTACCCATTACCATTACCCATTACCATTACCCATTACCATTACCCATTACCATTACCCATTACCATTACCCATTACCATTACCCATTACCATTACCCATTACCATTACCCATTACCATTACCCATTACCATTACCCATTACCATTACCCGGTGTTGTTTAACTTCACTTTATCGATGTAGGTAAATGCGTTAATTTTACACCACCGTAAAACTGACGAAACGACGCACTAGATTTACTTGGTGTGCCTACGGAAAATGAAACAAACTTTATGACTACGAGACTACATGTAGGCACTGGTGTGTATATTGTAGCAGTGTGTGTAGTCAGTGGTGTGTATCTTGTAGCAGTGTGTGTAGTCAGTGGTGTGTATATTGTAGCAGTGTGTGTAGTCAGTGGTGTGTATCTTGTAGCAGTGTGTGTAGACACTGGTGTGTATCTTGTAGCAGTGTGTGTAGTCAGTGGTGTGTACCTGGTGTATTTTTCTCCACTAAGGGTCCACAGACTAACTACAATTTACTCTTCCATACAATCGATGTGAATGATATCACAAATTTTGCCAAATCAATTGTATATTTCACTAACTAAACTATATATTTCATCAGATCTATTAAATATTCCAATTAATCAATTAAATATTCCAATTAATCAATTAAATATTTCAACTAAATATTTCAATTAATCAATTAAATATTTCACATCATAGCCATTGTTTTCTTTCGAGAGAATCAATTAAATTATATTATTTTCTCTTGTTTTTTTTTATTCCCACAGCAAACATTGAATAAAAGTAACCAAGTGCAATTCATTTATTAATTCATTTTATGATCTTCACTAAAGATTTTCTTCTTCTAGCATCTAATGGATAAAAAAAAATTCTAAAACTATAATAAATAATATTCAGGAAAAAATACATAGTGAAATTTTGGAGCATATTCACTTGACAGTAATTATATATAAAACTATAGAGAAATATTCCTTTTTTTTAAGCTCATCCAGGTGATCCATCTATCGGGGTAAAATACAGTGCTAAATTATATTAAATAATCAATATTCACTGTTAAATGGGACATAAAACTAAGTGGTGTTTATTATTCATTATAGAGTAATTACTTCATTTCTAATCATATAAACTATCTTCCAATTCACATCTAATTCATTCCACATAATAAAACGAAAATATTTTCTATGGCTGACAGAATTATTTTATTTACCAAAGTTATTTTATTAAGCACTAAAATATTTTAAATATAAAACCTGTGTTCAATTTAAAATATGTGAAAAATAATTTTAAAAAATCTTTTATTAAATGATTATATTCAGTATTTACATTAAAATATTAGATTTAGTCCGTTAATTTTATTTATTTGTACAAACATTAAACCTTCCAAACCTGTTTCTAAATTTTCTCAGCTAAAAACTTATCTTTGCACCAAATTTGAATCAATATCAACATTCTTTATTTAATATTATATCAACACTGGCTTAGAATGACGTGAAAATGTACCCTTTTCCGATTAACTTCATGAAATATTTTAAAATTTAAAAATGAATGTAATTTTCTCGTATCATTACCAAGTATTGGGTAACAATTGAAGGTAATGGTAATCATTATAACACACAGTGTCCTCACCCTACTGTACACTGTAGCCCTATGTCGATAATATAAACTTTTAACCTCCTCATATTAATATATTAGCATTATAATGTATTTAACAAAGTTACGCTCTATCCTAAACATTGGCTTTGTTGTATAATCTTCACACAAGACAACGTATGGGAAAGCATGTCCTAAATAGTTAGATAAGAAAACTTTGAAACCAAGTTAGTGTGAATGCAGGGGCTATTAAGCCTAATATTAAACCCTAATATTACCTGCAATATAGCCTTTTAAACGCTAATATTGAGCCTTATTTTACATTCATTATAGTATACTGATTCAGCATATATAGGGGGGTGGGGATAAAAGTAAATAGGAATGAATATTATAATGTAACGAAAGATATAATAAGCAACTTGCAGCTAGATATATTTATTATTAAATAAACATCAACACAGAGCAAAATTATTGATATTAATCAAAATGTGCCCCTTTGCATTTCATTTTCACCTCCAGTTCTTGCGAACAACATATTCTGCGTCACGCATCTATTTTTGTGGAATCTCCTACCACGATCGCTGTCGGGAGCTTTTTAAATCGTCCACACTGCGATGAATTTTTCCACAGTGGCTTCGATGATCGACCAACTGAAGAGTGCGTGGGATTCAGATCTCGGGAGCAGGATGACCACATTTCTCTGGAACAAATTCTGGAAATGTTCTGGAA
The DNA here is from genome assembly GCA_947561585.1 of Caprella mutica. Taxonomy (NCBI): domain Eukaryota; kingdom Metazoa; phylum Arthropoda; class Malacostraca; order Amphipoda; family Caprellidae; genus Caprella; species Caprella mutica. Next base: position 365,266 of record CANNZV010001695.1, read on the forward strand.
CAATTAAGTACTGAGTAATATTCGCTGTGTGAGACATGATACCATGTTGTTGGAATGTCCACAAAGTGTACCCTCAGCATATTCCAACATTGGATTCAGAATGTTTTCAGCATAACATTTGGCGTTAATTTTGGCGCCTTGGTCGACAAAAATGCGGAGATACCTTCAGGTTTTTGAAACAGCGGTCCTCACCTTTACAGAAGCAGGTTTTATGATTCAGTATACGGTGTTTTTTTTTTATCATAAGGAATATCTTTGACATTTCTTCCAATAATTCTGTTATTTCTTCGATTAGCCAATTCAACTGTGAAGATCTAGTCACCTGACCAAACAATCCCGACAGCAGTGCCAGACTTGAATTCTTTCTGAAGAAGTTTGTTACTCTTCAATTTTTTTCAAATATGGTTGTTTGAGGGTTTTCTCTTTTTCAGAGTGAAAGAGGACATTTTCAGGTCTTCGAGGACGAATCTTCTCACGGTTCTGTTACACATATCAGCTGCTTTCGCTACCAACTTAATCGTTCTTTTCTTGTATCTCCTAATATTCTCTCGAAAGGTTTTGTTCATTGGTTTAGACTGTTGGAAGCGTAGTCTATCACTTCTCGGAAGAGCCGCGAACACCTCTTCCATTGGAACACTCCAATGATTTCCAGACAGTCGATCTCGCAGTTGAAAGTATATTTGCGTTAGCAAAATCCTACTCCCCGATTTGCAATACGACTGTATATAGCTACTCAATTGTCTGAAATTTTTCAACTAAAACAAAATCAAAGTGTGATGTTATAATGTACTTCCTTGTCTATTCTTTAAACTCAGTCACCTACTTAGGAACTGCTATCCGACAATATTATCATGTTTGAAAATTCGTTTCCATACTTGCGCCCCACCCAGTATATATGCATATAAGTCACTGATTATTTAGGATAGACTGTCCAATAATGGAAATGAAAATATATTAAAACAGGCCTATTCCAGATTTGAAGGGTCTGGTCTAGTGTTCTTTTTATTATAAGTTAATAATAAAATGTAGAAAATTACTTGTGATATGGTCAGGCCTTGAAATGCAGCCCCTAAGGTGGTTATCCTGTCACTGGTTTGGCTTCTTTGCATTAGCGGTACAAAGTCTTTGAAACACTAACGATGATCAAAGACACCGAGAGGTGACAATGAATACTTACATGTGGGACACTGTGTGTGATCTCCTGTAGCATGTACCCCTAATGCTTGTCATGTGGGACACTGTGTGTGATCTCCTGTAGCATGTACCCCTAATGCTTGTCATGTGGGACACTGTGTGTGATTTCATGCAGCATGTACCCCTAATGCTAATCATGTGGGACACTGTGTGTGATTTCATGCAGCATGTATAACATTTATTATTTCTTATCTGATTTACATTTATGCTTGATTTTTTTGCACAAAATATAAAATGTACATACAAATTTCCATGAATATTTATAAAATAATTTCGCCAATCCCCATAAAACTCTCTTATAAAAATCTAAATTCACGTTAAACTATTTATACAGGTAGAAATTCTGAACGGCAGGAAGCGCATATAAATAAATTAATTCAATAATGCATTTCTGTAGCATTGGAAGATTTTCTTTGTACTCAGCTTGCCATGTTGTGAAATATGCGTTCCCTAGTGGTTACAAATTGAATATTTTATTCGATTACACTGAAATATTGAAGTGAAATGTGAATAATGTTTGTGTAACCTTTTTAAAGACTCATAATGCTTGGTTCTCTTGGCTGATTTTCAGCTTTGTTAGACAAGTAATAGTAATATTGGAAGTTGTAGCTAATCTTCTTTTTTTGATGATGAGGCCATGTGGCACAGTTCTTTTCCAGGCATTGTTCAGTTAGATAATGGAGATGTCAATTAAAAAGGAAATTTATTGCCATCGGAACAGCGAAAGATTGAAAAATACTCCCAAGTGATTGAAACCAATTGGATGCTCGGGTTGGGATGGTATTCGGCCACCAGCAAATGAATCCTCGAACAATCATTTGAAATTGGTTAGCCTACAAAGGTGACTCTCTTTCAGGATAAACAAAGACTAGAAATAAAGTAATGTATGTGAAAAACAAGGCCTATAGAGAAGTAGGCATTTGATAGTTTAATCACACGATATTTAAATGAATGTACTATAGCATATACTTTTTAACTATAGGAACCATATTGATTTAGTGATGGAGCAGACACATTGCATTGACACCTAAAAAACACGAAAACAAAGCTAGAATCACACATTTGCTAATATCGTTTTTAATGGAGTCGACAATTGTGCCACATGATATACTTTGTTAATCGAAATAATGATTATTATCCCTTCATCGTTCTGCTGATCATAATCAGTCATTCGAATTGAGGGTAGTAACCGGTTCAATTGAGGAGAATATTTAAGAATTGTCAATGTTTTTTATCATATCATGTTGAAATATTTCATATGAAAATTAGACACATCTTACCATTAAGTGTATCAGTTCCGCACAATTTGCCGATATGCGCATTCTCTAGAGTGCGTTGCGCGTTTTTGACCTTGGAACACCCAAAGTGTTTTTCGAGACGCCGCATTGTAAGTTCACCTCAGAGGCCTGGTCTTGTTGGAGTATAGACCTATATACTTTAAAACTTGACAACAGTTGTTAGAAATCCAGCCTTTTCATTTAGACTTATTTGAGTGAAATCAATGAAAATAATGTAAAATGCTTTTGTACTTATTTTGTTTCATAACATTTTGTCACCATGCAGAAATATAGAGCTAGAGTGAAATACATGCGCTGTCGCATCAGATTCTGACTCACACCAATAATATTCCTGCAAGGGATGTTTCAAGTGTGACGCAGAATGTGACACATCATGCAGCGGGTGTACTTCACCATGGCTTCAGAGGCCCACCTTATCATGATTGATGTATAACTAAATATTTCACAACATGTAGCAATGTTTTCGCGGGTATTTATACGAGACATGAATACGTCATAGACAATCAAAGTCACGATAATTAGTTTTAAATTATGCATCAATATTTCAAAACCGGAAATATCTTGGGCATTCTAGGTGTTCCAGGGTTAAAAACGCGCAGCACACTCTCGAGATTGCGCAATTTGGTAAATTGCGCGGGACACCATCAACTAATCAACTATAATTTTTAAATACTTTATGTGTTGCAAGAGTTTGAAGGTGTTCAGTGAATTCAACTTTACAGGTTATATGTAGTTTAAAACTCCACTAGATTGAAACGGATTGAATTTTTGTATACTCCTGTGTAGCTCGTGTATTGCTTTTTTTTCGTACATTTTTTGTAGAAAGAGAATATTATCAAAGAAAACGGATTGCCTGACCCCTCGTAATAATTGATCTCTTACGAATAAAATCTTATTGATATTATCAAACCATTTATTAAAGAAAATGAAACGAAAGAGTGTGGATAAAAGATATTTCCGTGGCGACTATTTTGCTTTTTCTATTTTCTGGGACATTGACGTCTAATTTGAGAGCATAATATAGCAGGACTCATCTGAGAAAAGAGGAGAATCTTTTCCTTTCTGTCACACTGACACCATTCATCAATAGGGATAATTTCGAATGAGAATCAGTCTCACAAAGACTACCTTAAACTCAGACCTAATTTCAAGCTTCATTATCCGGCTTTCGGACGGATTATTAAGATGGCGCACTGACGAAAACTCTATGGGTCTAATTTTAAAAAGTCAGTGACGAATTTTTGAGCTTGATGGAGTTTTAAAGGAAAAATTAACATTTTTTATTAACTTGAGTTCATTTTTGATTTGTCCTCAAAGATTCGTAATTATATTTTATAAAGTAGAGAAAATTAATATTACATAGTTTAATATTCTATATTTATAAAATTAATGAGTACTACATGATATTCTTTCTTGTTTCCCTTCATATTTAGGCTTTAAAATATCCTATCGTTGCCCCTTGATATTCTCTCTAGGATTCAAATAGGACTTCCTACTTTTACAGCTGAAGAGGAAAAAAGGCATCAATTCGCTCCCTATAGGCTGTGTATTCGTCTTCTTCTTTGCCGCTGTTTTTCTTCTTCTAGGCTCTATATTTTCGGGCTAGAAGTTACTAATGATCTTTATTTAGACTCCTTGAGAGACCAAATTAGCTTTCCGAGTACCGTGGATTTTTATCAACAGAGGAATCGAAAGGAATAGATCTTGCCATGGAGACGAATAGTTGGGCCAATGTTACTTCGAGGCTCTGAACTCCAAACATGTGGCGTTTGAGAAGAGGACATGGCTACTGCTTCTTTGCCATTTATTATGTGAGGAAATATAGAGCTGTAGGATGTGAATTGAAAAAATGTTTATAAAATATATTCTACAAAAACTGAATCATTAAATTCTTCAACAAATGAATTGTTATATTTTACATCAACCAGCTTCGTTATTCTAAAATAACTAAATTAGATTTTACAACTGAATTAGATTTTATAACTGAATTAGATTTTATAACTGAATTAGATTTTATAACTGAATTAGATTTTACAACTGAATTATATTACTATAAATGAATTAGATTTTACAACTGTTTTACATCCTATAACTGAATTAGATTTTACAACTGAATTAGATTTTACAACTGAATTAGATTTTATAACTAAATTAGATTTTACAACTGAATTAGATTTTATAACTAAATTAGATTTTATAACTAAATTAGATTTTACAAACTGAATTAGATTTTACAACTGAATTAGATTTCACAACTGAATTAGATCCTATAACAGAATTAGATTTTACAACTGAATTAGATTTTACAACTGAATTAGATTTTACAACTGAATTAGATTTTACAATTTAATTAGATTTTACAACTGAATTAGATTTTACAACTGAATTAGATTTTACAACTGAATTAAATTTTACAACTGAATTAGATTTTACAACTGAATTAGATTTTACAACTGAATTAGATTTTACAACTGAATTAGATTTTACAACTGAATTAGATTTTACAACTGAATTAGATTTTACAACTGAATTAGATTTTACAACTGAATTAGATTTTACAACTGAATTAGATTTTACAACTGAATTAGATTTTACAACTGAATTAAATTTTACAACTGAATTAGATTTTACAACTGAATTAGATTTTACAACTGAATTAGATTTTACAACTGAATTATATTTCACAACTGAATTAGATTTTACAACCGAATTAGATTTCACAACTGAATTAGATTTCACAACTGAATTAGATTTTACAACTGAATTAGATTTTACAACCGAATTAGATTTCACAACTGATTTAGATCCTATAACAGAATTAGATTTTACAACTGAATTAGATTTTACAACTGAATTAGATTTTACAACTGAATTAGATTTTACAACTTAATTAGATTTTACAACTGAATTAGATTTTACAACTGAATTAGATTTTACAACTGAATTAAATTTTACAACTGAATTAGATTTTACAACTGAATTAGATTTTACAACTGAATTAGATTTTACAACTGAATTAGATTTTACAACTGAATTAGATTTTACAACTGAATTAGATTTTACAACTGAATTAGATTTTACAACTGAATTAGATTTTACAACTGAATTAAATTTTACATCTGAATTAGATTTTACAACTGAAATAGATTTTACAACTGATTTAGATCCTATAACAGAATTAGATTTTACAACTGAATTAGATTTTACAACTTAGATACTATAAATGAATAAAGTTCTACAACTGAATTACAGCATTATATAATAAATCAATGGTATTTTAATCTAACTACTATGATATACATTCATTAGAGTTATTCTCCCTCATAATTCAATACAAGGAACTTAGAAGAAGAGGACATAAGTGTCAGAGTTCAACTAACGTTCAGTCATGTTCTATGTACCTGCGGAATGTTCAATTTTGAGCTGATGTAAAATCCTGTACATTTATATAGTGACTTTACTATACACGTTTGATTTTGAAGACCTTGCGATAGGTTTAAGTGCGTTTAAAATAGGTTTAGTGACCCGATACTCCGGTGAGATAGCTGCAAGCCTCTACCATTGTTATGTAAATGGCAGCGTGTGCGATCCTTTGGGCGTAACTGTATTTGCGAATAGAAACAATGCCCTCTGGTGTGTGAGCCCTGAGCAATGCACATAATTGAATATTAGTGTTAGTAACGGTAAATTGGAAATGGTTAGGGAGTTGGCAATTTATGTTATTGAAATTTTATGAGATTAGTTTGTTAATTTGTATATTGTAAAATTGCATTCTATATATTGTGTATATACTTCTGTCAATTCCTTGATAAATATAGAAATCTGTTTTCTATTTATCGATTGGTATAGGTCTGACGCTCTAGAAGCAGTGAAGATAAGTTCAAAAAATACGGAGATGTTTTTTAAGTCTAACATTGAAAGTGTAGGAAGCATTGTGATTGTATTTAATAAATTCTTTTTATAGGTGCTTTTTATGGGTTTGCCTTTACATTTTATAGTTTGATGTGTACATTTGATGTCTTTTGTATATTAGACCAATAGGTTTCTTCTACACCCCCGGGCTGGTCATCGCCTGAATACTAAGCACTAATAACCAACACTCAGGTGACCAAATTATGTGATAATTTAATTAGAGAACTAAATAGATATGTAAATATACATGCTCGTTCAGAACGGCTTAAATGATAATAAGAACAAATTACAACAGCGCATTTGCCAAGAAAACATTTCTCTTCATGAGTTCGATTTAAGCCAGAATAAAAATGAATGCAATGATAATTCTCCTATGGCTAACATTTAGTAATGGCCCCGAAACCGCAGAAAGTCGCAAAAACTTAGGAATAAGATATCCAGGTCCCCCTATTCAGTTTTTAGGGAGGCACACTAGTAGCCATAAATTGTGCATAATTTCGCCGATTTATGGCTATAAATGGTGGCTGAGTGTGAGTGTAGATGGAGAGTTTGATACCAATTAAAAGCCATGCAAATGGTACTTCCCTGCGTGCATACCTAATGAGAGAAAACGAGATAGAAAACGGGGGGAAAGTGGAGCCCAGACTGCTTCATTCTGGAAAAGGCTCAGAGGGGAGCCTGCGGCGTGAAATGGTAGCGGGGAAATTAGAGAAAGAGGTCACAGGGGGTGGGAGTTGCGATAGAAAATAAGGGGGAATTGAAACGAGGCATGTGAGAATGGTGAGGATATTAGTAAAGAGTGATGTAATATTAGTAAAGAGTGATGATAATATTAGTAAAGAGTGATGATAATATTAGTAAAGAGTGATGGTAATATTAGTAAAGAGTGATGATAATATTAGTAAAGAGTGACGGTAATATTAGTAAAGAGTGATGATAATATTAGTAAAGAGTGATGATAATATTAGTAAAGAGTGATGATAATATTAGTAAAGAGTGATGGTAATATTAGTAAAGAGTGATGATAATATTAGTAAAGAGTGACGGTAATATTAGTAAAGAGTGATGATAATATTGGTAAAGAGTGATGATAATATTAGTAAAGAGTGATGATAATATTAGTAAAGAGTGATGATAATATTAGTAAAGAGTGACGGTAATATTAGTAAAGAGTGATGATAATATTAGTAAAGAGTGATGGTAATATTAGTAAAGAGTGATGGTAATATTAGTAAAGAGTGATGATAATATTAGTAAAGAGTGATGATAATATTAGTAAAGAGTGATGATAATATTAGTAAAGAGTGATGGTAATATTAGTAAAGAGTGACGGTAATATTAGTAAAGAGTGATGATAATATTAGTAAAGAGTGATGGTAATATTAGTAAAGAGTGATGATAATATTAGTAAAGAGTGATGATAATATTAGTAAAGAGTGACGGTAATATTAGTAAAGAGTGATGGTAATATTAGTAAAGAGTGATGGTAATATTAGTAAAGAGTGATGGTAATATTAGTAAAGAGTGATGGTAATATTAGTAAAGAGTGATGGTAATATTAGTAAAGAGTGATGGTAATATTAGTAAAGAGTGATGATAATATTAGTAAAGAGTGATGGTAATATTAGTAAAGAGTGATGGTAATATTAGTAAAGAGTGACGGTAATATTAGTAAAAAGTGATGTAATATTAGTAAAGAGTGACGGTAATATTAGTAAAGAGTGACGGTAATATTAGTAAAGAGTGACGGTAATATTAGTAAAGAGTGACGGTAATATTAGTAAAGAGTGACGGTAATATTAGTAAAGAGTGATGATAATATTAGTAAAGAGTGATGGTAATATTAGTAAAGAGTGACGGTAATTTCGTTAAATATTGATAGTAAAATTAACTAAGATTGGTAACCAGTAAAGATTGAGTTATTAACTAACTTCCAATTATAACTCTTTTCATCAACACTCTAAACATTGACTGTAATGTATCATTTGAAATGTTGTCCTCATTTAGACCAAGGTTGTCCTCATTTAGACCAATGTTGTCCTCTTTTAGACCAATGTTGTCCTCATTTAGACCAATGTTGTCCTCTTTTAGACCAATGTTGTCCTCATTTAGACCAATGTTGTCCTCATTTAGACCAATGTTGTCCATATTCAGACCAATGTTGTCCACATTCAGACCAATGTTGTCCACATTCAGACCAATGTTGTTCACATTCAGACCAATGTTGTCCATATTCAGACCAATGTTGTCCTGATTCAGACCAATGTTGTCCACATTCAGACCAATGTTGTCCACATTCAGACCAATGTTGTCCTGATTCAGACCAATGTTGTCCACATTCAGACCAATGTTGTTCACATTCAGACCAATGTTGTCCTCATTTAGACCAATGTTGTCCATATTCAGACCAATGTTGTCCACATTCAGACCAATGTTGTCCTGATTCAGACCAATGTTGTCCACATTCAGACCAATGTTGTTCACATTCAGACCAATGTTGTCCTCATTTAGACCAATGTTGTCCATATTCAGACCAATGTTGTCCACATTCAGACCAATGTTGTCCACATTCAGACCAATGTTGTCCTCATTCAGACCAATGTTGTCCACATTCAGACCAATGTTGTTCAAATTCAGACCAATGTTGTCCACATTCAGACCAATGTTGTCCACATTCAGACCAATGTTGTCCACATTCAGACCAATGTTGTCCATATTCAGACCAATGTTGTCCACATTCAGACCAATGTTGTCCACATTCAGACCAATGTTGTCCTCATTTAGACCAATGTTGTCCATATTCAGACCAATGTTGTCCTGATTCAGACCAATGTTGTCCACATTCAGACCAATGTTGTCCTCATTTAGACCAATGTTGTCCATATTCAGACCAATGTTGTCCACATTCAGACCAATGTTGTCCTGATTCAGACCAATGTTGTCCACATTCAGACCAATGTTGTTCACATTCAGACCAATGTTGTCCTCATTTAGACCAATGTTGTCCATATTCAGTCCAATGTTATCCACATTCAGACCAATGTTGTCCACATTCAGACCAATGTTGTCCTCATTCAGACCAATGTTGTCTACATTCAGACCAATGTTGTTCACATTCAGACCAATGTTGTCCTGATTCAGACCAATGTTGTCCACATTCAGACCAATGTTGTCCACATTCAGACCAATGTTGTCCTGATTCAGACCAATGTTGTCCACATTCAGACCAATGTTGTTCACATTCAGACCAATGTTGTCCTCATTTAGACCAATGTTGTCCATATTCAGACCAATGTTGTCCTGATTCAGACCAATGTTGTCCACATTCAGACCAATGTTGTCCACATTCAGACCAATGTTGTCCACATTTGCTAATACATTTTCCGCAGCACTAAAATGTGAGCATCAACTAATTACGACATGTCCCTCTGATCACTAAGCCATTATCGAAATAACTCCTCACTAAATCATTAATGTTCAAAAGCCAATGATTATTTAACTCCGGTTGTCCAAATATCAAAACTCTGTGAATTATCTGTTTGAAAATCATCGAGTACATTCGAAAGGGATTCCAATAATGGCCCAGCAATGGCAGAGTTGTAGGCACAGTAAAAAAAGAGTCTCATCAAAAGCCTCACTAAACAACAAAAAACAATTCAATCATTGCGCTTCAAATGGGCTTTGTATGCAAATTGAGCATTCGAATGGCAGTGGTGACCTAGCGCTATTCGACAGCCACTTGCAGCCCTTTTAGCACATTATTAACAAGCTTTACCTACTTGATGTACTGCATTTAAACCTTAGCAAGATAATAGGGCAATATTGTCAATGTTTTCAATTGATATGCTAGTGTAGAGGAGAGTTAGAGGGGCAGGTGAAGTCCTAGACTCCACTGTACCCGATGCCACTCTCGCCATCCTTTCTGCTAATTTCATTCATTTTTCACCTCTGGCATTCGCTTTATTGTCAATCACAATGGCAATTTGGAGTAGAGTTACTGTACGCATAAATGGAGCCCATCAAACTCTGCTATATTAACTCTGTGTTGTTCATGTGATACTAGCACTAGTGAAGAACTAGGCACTAGAACTAGCAACCAGTCAAATGACTGCTTTTTACTTTTCTAACATTTGTATCGCATAAATTATTATTGGTAAGTACTTAAATTATTTTTATTGTATTTTTAGTATAAGGAGAGTCGTTATACTAAAAATTTCACCTCCCCCACTACCTTCCACCTCCCCCACTACCTTCCACCTCCTCCACTACCTTCCACCTCCTTCACTACCTTCCACCTCCCCCACCACCTTTCACCTCCCCAACCACTTCCACCTCTCCCACCAGTTCCACCTTCCCACCACCTTCCACCTCCCCCACCACTTCCACATCCCATACCACTTCCACCTCCTACACCTGTTCCACCACCCCCACTACCTTCCCCCTCCTCCACCACTTCCACCAACCCCACCTCCCCCACCTCTCCCCCACTCATCACTACAATACACACTACTCCTCGTGTTCCAAACAAGAAATTTCACTCAGTGTCGAAAGCTTTTCTGAAAGCCAGTAAATAAAGTTTGCGATTTAAAACACTCATGAGGATGAAGTCAAGTGGCAAAGTATGAGTGCCTTCACTCACTTGCCTCAATGTGAGTGCCTTCTTAAAATAGTTCCAGTGAGGCTTTACAAACTAGTATGGGACAGTGGGTTTCAGACAGTGATCATTTTCAAGAAATATCTACTCTATATTCTATGCTCTGGACTTGTCTTTCATTTCAATCGACGATTGCAACGGAAATTAATTAGATATTTTACACGATGTGACAAATTAATAATTATTTATATTTAAAGTTTGTGAATTTGAATCATTTATCCATACATGCGGTTGTAAATTTGAAACATTTATCTATTTTACAAGATTTACAGATTCAATTCAATTATACATTATATGTTGCTATAAATTTCAATCAATTATCTGTCTGCTTACATTCGAGTCAATAATACAAGAAATAACACATCTACAATTGAACCGAACGTTTATTTTTACAGCAGATGTCATTTATTTTCCGTTTTACATTACAAATTTCAGTCGATACAAATTGTCAGTATTCTTTTTGAACTAACTTTATTGAACATTAAATTTAACTTTAGTATCTTTATACTCTCCTACGATAATTAAACATTATATGCATATATCCTTTGGAATTAAATATTCACTAAATATAGAAGTTAAGTTATAGGGATTCATCGGTCTCTTATAATTACCATTCTTCAATAAGTATATAATATGAATTGAACTATTTTTCAAACTATTCTTCATAACGCTACTTAACATTTCTTTTCGAATCTCTACCTACCAGTGATTCGAATACTTGACTGATATAGTTACTCATTCCAGTTTTATAGATGAAGTTAAAAATGGAGTTCTAGTCAGGGCTATCTTTGCAGTTTCTTCTTCAAAGAACAATCGCTGTGACAGATAACTACTTGTACTAGTTAATGACACATTTTGAAACATTTATGGTATGAACAGGTAGAACACATTTCTATTTCTTATAATTTATGGCTATAATATATAAAGTTTAACAATATATCAACAGTTATTCATCTTTCTATTACAAATACATCGTAATATATTTATTTGGTTTAAATAAATTCATCGAAATGAATGATTATATCTAATCAAATGAATGATTCTGTCTTTTTCTCTAGTAATAGTTACATCTGGTACCTGAAATGACCCTCCTACCTTGCAAGGCCACCCCATCTCATAATGTTGTCATTAAGATTGCCAAGTTTTCGTTCATTTGCCCCAAGTTTTAGTTCAGTTGGTTCATTTCAAGAACTTAGCGTCACCATGAAGAGCTCTGAATAAATTAATCCAGAACTTCGGCCACCACTCATCCCCCACTTCGAATATCCTATTGGGGTGTTTCTAGGGGCTATTCCGGCGCTCTGGGCACTAGAAGGTTAATGAAGATATTCGCGACGGTAATCATTTTTGAGGTTCAGAGTACATTAGATGTTAGTCTAACTCCTTATTACTTTATTCATTAAAAGATTTCATACTTCATGCTTTCAAAAAAAGGAAAAAGGTGTTCAGATTACAGAGGTGTCTCGATTGGAAAATGTCATCTGTTTCAAATTAGATAATTACGCATCTAACTGAAGATATTTATCTTCTATTTTTACTTACCTCTTCTATTCCTACATTTCCATCTTTTCAGTCACATAGTTCAATAACTACAGTTACATAAATGCACCATCTCTTCTAGATATTTTCTGCACATTACTCATAATTGTAGTATCGGTATTCCATATACCTAAATGGCCCTCGTGTTCGAAAATAAGCGAATGACAGAAATCTCAGTAATGGTCATTTCTCGACATGAGAAGTCCGAAGTCATTCAGGCAGCACCGAGAGTCCACTCCAAGTCCATGATTTTCTGTATGGCCCTCAGACTCGAGTGGACGAAAACGCTCTGCAAAGCGTGCTGGTAGGTCTGCGTGCACGAATAAGGCAGAGTAGCGGGCAGATACTTCTGCAAGGCTCTGTACCCACGAGTAGAGTGCTGGACAAAATATTTTGAGAGTATATGTTAGTGGGACACTCCAGAGAAAATCCCTGTAATGACCATATTTGCTCAGCAGTTCTGCAACGAAACGATACTGAGATTCACCGGGACGATTTGATGGGAGGGGAACTATAGTCTGTCGACATGTGGAGAGAATGGGGAACCTTGTGATTGGACAGATGTTTGGACAGGTATTAACTGTTGGACAGATGTTTGGACATGAATTATAACTTTTGGAGAGATGTTTGGAAAAATATTTACTTGTGACAAATGTTTTAACAAATGACTGATTTTCAAAAAGCTGTTTGAACTTTAGACAGATGTGTAATGTTAAAAATACTCTGAATTTTATAGGTAAATTGTAGTCTGTAAAATTTAAAGCGATCCAATAGTAATAGAATTAATTGAGTGGTATTTCAAGATAAAATTTGTTTCCTTTAATTGAAGACTATTCAAAAGAATTTGAGTCGTATCTGAATTTGAAACCATTTCGAATATCGGGTTTCGACTGAAAACGACATCATATTCAACATTAATTACATCATATTCAACATTAACGACATCATATTCAACATTAACGACATCATATTCAACATTAACGACATCATATTCAACATTATTTAATGTAATCTATATTAAATACAAACCATTTTCTTTCAATAACATAACGTTTCAAATATCACCACTGTACAATTACGCGATAATATCACCTTAAATATACATTTAATTAGAATGAATTAGAATAAATGTTTATCATAGCAGTTAAATTGAGCCAATTTGTCTGAAGAATAAGATTACCTAAGAATAAAATATCTTTTTAAAGTGTTTTCTTCCTGTTGGTAGTTGTTGAAGTTACTAATGCCCCTTCCTACTATTCGAAAGAATGGCCCTTATCGTGGAGAACAGGTCTGCGCTAATATTCCTTCTTCATCGGTTGCTTCAAGATCTTCCATTTAAGCAGATAAAGTTTAGAGTTCCATGTATAAAATTTGGACTCCTGGGTCACCATTTGCATTAGCAACGGGCAAAAATGGTCCAAACCAGGTAGACCGGTCAACAGTGAAGATTGAACTGAAAGAGCATATTTATCTAATTTCTAATAGGTACATTGGATGATTATTATTGGTGGAGGTATTTGGTATTTTTTGTTCTTGTTAAGATGAAAAGGCCATGTCGAAGTACGACAGAGTAAGTTCGACTTAAGTTAAAGCTAACTCGACAATACGACCTAAGTTTGGTCCTAAAAAGCTAACAAAGATAAGGACAGCGACTTAGTAATCAACTGAAACCCACGGAATAAAACTTTCGATATAATACTCTGCTTATTACAGGAGAATGAGGCAGGGAGGGTGAGGCAGGGAGGGTGAGGAAATGAGAATGAGGAAATAAGGAAGTAAGGGTGAGAAAGAGGGAATGAGGAAGTTAGGATGAAGAGGTGGGATGAGGCTGAGAGTGAGACAGGGAGAGAGAGACAGGGAGAGTTAGGCAGGAGAATTAGGCAAGGAGAGTGAGACAGAGAGAGAGGGAGAATGAGGTAATAAAATGTCACTTTCTTTATTTTAATGCTATCCTATATATAATGAGGTAATAAGTCCGATTTCTATATTAAAGGCCAATTGCAACTCTTTTTTTTCTTTCGCTCGAATGTTAATAAAAATATTCGGGAACATCAATAGTGGGATAATATTGAAATATTATATTAAAAAAAACTTTTTTAAATATTAAATTACATTATTACGTCATCTAGTGGTGATAATCTCAAATTATGTGCATACGTTTTTTTACGTTTCTGATCATAATCAATATTTTTCACCAAATCTGTGCCAACGCCATCTAGCGGCAATAATGACTATTTATCTACTTCAATAAACTCAAGTTTCTCAGCGGTTTCGTTACATTAAGTCGCTTAATTTCTATCTAGATCTATTAGTTAATGTAAGGATAAGGATTTTTATTGATGAAAAGTACAAAAAAATAATTCATCAAGCCCTTTTATAATTTCTTAAATATAGGATATTTTCGGGCAACATGAAGTATGGAAGAGTTGTACTGCAGCTTAAAGCAATAGAAATGTGTATGAATAACATATCTACAATAAATCAATCTATTATTAACTCCATTAATATTTCCTCCTGTTTTCTATCTTATATTTCATCAGTTACAAAACAATGTAAAATGACTAATAAGTAAGTAAAGTTAATTAGTAGTCTGATAGATTGAATAGTTGTCTCGAAGTGCTTCCATATGGTGAATTATTTTTTACTATACGAAAAATTTATGTATATATTTAAAGAAATTTTTTATTATGGGAAAAATATAAAAAAATAGTAATGTAAAAAAAATTATGTAAAAGATATTATGCAACAAAAAATTAGGTAAAAAAAATGGTGTAAAAAAATATACCAACTTCCGAGTGTCTTTTTCGCTTCACAGATAGAATGGCAGGGAATTTTGAATATGTTCTTCTCTTCTTGTAACCGAATTGTTGGTTACTGAATTCATAATTAGATATTCTCTTTATTACTGTAGTGTTCTGAGCCATAGTCTTAGTGAGATATGTGCACATTAATGTAATTAGGGATATAGATATAACATTAGTTGCTTTTTATTTCTATTCTCATATAACAGAGCCACAGCTGAAGATTTATCACATAAAATAAATGCTATTTTTATTAATGCTAGCAATAAAAATATCGTTTATTTGTTTTATTCTTACAGTTAAAGTAAAATCCTTTTTGATAATAAATTAATTTTATTATAGTAACAATATCAGAAATAAAACTATATCGCAAATTAAATCTATTTCTCTCTTCTTCAACTCTAATCATTTTTCTGTTTGTTTACTCTCATTATTTTGTTTGTTTTAATTACTAAATAGTAATATATATTTAGTGCGCTAAAAGATAGCAGTTTAAGCGGCACACGTCACAGCAATTACTTAATGACTAAATGTATTGTAGTCACATAAATAGTGAATAAATTAGTGTAAGTTAACAGGGTAAGTTGCGAATTATCGTACAGTTCCACATCTCCGGTCATACAGAAAAATAATATATTAATATTCATTTCAATTTTAATTGATTAACGAATTAAAATAATAAAGTTAATTTTTCATATATTATCGAAATTCGTAACTTACCCTACATGGCTTTTTTTGTTGTTGTATTTCCGTAATAATAGTTTAGAAATAGCGTTACGATTTTAATGTGAATTATAAAGATAAAATAATTCAATGTAAAGATTTACACTATTGGTATATTGAAGATCCGTATAATATATATACACTATAAGTAATATCATCTAATTTTGACTCGAATTAATATGATCTAATTTTGACTTCAATTAATATGATCTAATTTTGACATCAATTAATATGATCTAATTTTGACTCGAATTAATATCATTTAATTTTGACTCGAATTAATATGATCTAATTTGCATTAGGATTATCGTCAGTGTGTCCAAATTATATGTGCTAATGCCATGGACTTTAACTAACTGTCAAACGCTAGCCCAGTGTTCCTATATTCTTATTGTTTAAAATAACAATATAATAAAAATGTTTTATATATATTTACATGAACAATTTTAAATAGTACGATTAAAAGATTTCATTAATTTAAGAGATTTTATTCGGTCAATTCAAGATATTTAAAATTACTGTCATCCGATTTAATTATTAATATTGAAGATCATATTGTAAATAATGAATCGCTTTAGGAAAAAATAAGGAGACATATTAAGAACACCTGCAGAAAAATATTAACTTTGCGTGTATGTATATATGAAAACAAATAGATTCACCCTAACCCGAATAGATTATTATCAAGTAAGTACATTATAAATTCAAATGCAAAAACAAACACATGAATTACTGTAATCTAAAAACATGGAAATTCCATTTATTAAATAATAAAGACCATCAATTTTGAATAAGTTATTCATTTTAAGAATGTGCCGCATATTCCCCGCATAAAAAGGAGAGCAAAAACTGCCTCAACTGCATTTACTAAATTCAATCACTTTAAGTAGTTTTATTTTGCTCATCACAGCGCTGGGTGTCAATTAACAACTTCTCATGATACTTATCATTATACTTCTCATGATATTATCATAACGACAAACACTGATATCTAGCACTAGAACTAGTTAGGATAGTCTGTGTGGTGTGGAGTATAGAGTGGAGCTGGTGAGAAGAGAGGTAAGAAGTGAGATGAGGAGAGAGAAGAGAGATGAGAATAGAGAAGAGAGATGAGAAGAAATAGTAGAAGAGAGAAGAGAGATGAGAAATGAGGTGAGAGGAGAGTCACAAGGATAAAGGGACCATCAAAAGGCACAATATGCCCCTGTGCGCTCGAAGTTGAGTTAACAACGGAGCAAGGTG
Organism: Caprella mutica; assembly: GCA_947561585.1. Classification (NCBI taxonomy): domain Eukaryota; kingdom Metazoa; phylum Arthropoda; class Malacostraca; order Amphipoda; family Caprellidae; genus Caprella; species Caprella mutica. Next base: position 382,629 of record CANNZV010001695.1, read on the forward strand.
AATCTCTCTCCATCACTCCCCACTTGGAACCTAAGCACTCCAAACCGTAGTCCCAAACCTGACAAAAGAAGAACCTCCACCAGGCGAAGGAGTACAGTTTGAGTATAATCATTAGCTCCAAGATTTATCCTGGACCTGGTCAGTCAAACCCGCCAATCACTTCCCCCTTCACATATGCCACACGAAGGCAGTCCCTGAGACGGTGACAGGACGCAGGGTGTGACCTGATCTCTCTCGCCATTGAAAGGTGCCAGGTTTTCTCTTAGTTTGTTGGTAAGAGTTGAAGTTAGAGTGCTGTCAATAGACTAAAGAGTCAACAACACTCTCATCTCAACTCAGAGGTCAAATCAGTGAGGCGCTTGACAGCTCAGTGAGCCAGCTGAATGTGTTAACAGTCAGACTGCCGACAACATTTTCTGGCAGTCTGTTCCACTCATAACAGATCTTTACCAGCATGAACACTACAGATCTTCATGAACCACCTTCTTCCCGTGGTTGCGGGTGGGGTTCACACATAGCAAAAAGAAGTCTTTGGGATCAACTCGACTTATCCCTCGAAAGATCTTAAAAGTCTCGATGAGTTGACCCCTCAAACGTCGCTGCTCAAGCGTGAAGAGGCTCAGGCCTTCTAACCGACGTGCGTTTTCCTTGTATCGGATTTCAGGTACAAGTTTAGTCGCCCTCGATTGCACCCGTTCCAACCACTTGATACCCACTCGCAACGTCGGTGACCAGAGCTGGACCGCAAATTCCAAAAGAGGTCATATCAGATAGTTGTACAGGGTGAGGACAGTCTCTTAGTTTCTGTATCTAAATCACCTCTTGATGTACCCTAGGATATTGTTTTCTCTCTTCTCAGCTTCCAGACAGTTTCGAGAGAACATGAGATCCCTCGTGATCATCACTCCAAGATCCTTCTGTACATCAGTGGGTCCTATTGGGGCTCCAAGTAGCGTGTGGGCAGTTACAGCGTTCCTACGACCAGCATGAAGTACTCTACACTTGTTCACATTCAAGGGCATCTGCCACTTTTCCGACCATTCTGTGATTTTGAAAAGATCACGTTGGAGATGCCCGATGGCCTCTGGACTTGCAGTGTTGATGTCAATCATTGTGTTGTCAGCAAACTTGGATACGCTACTTACGAGTCCTACGTCAAGGTCATTTATATAAATAATAAAAAGCAGAGGACCAAGGACTGAGCCCTGGGGAACTCCGCTGGTTACGGAGCTCCACACAGAGGCCATGTCATTGACCACCACTCTTTGTCGCATGTTATTTAACCATGATCTGGTCCATTGTAGGACTCTACTACCAACACCAATAGCTGCTATTTTTGCCCTTATCCTCTTGTTATGTACCTTGTCAAATGCCTTCTTGAAATCAAGATAGACGATTTCAACAGCTTTGGATTTGTCATGCTGCTTAAGAACGTAGTAGAGGTACTCTAGTAAGTTTGCCACGAATGACTTCCAGAGAAGAAAGCCATACTGACTATTTCCTATGAGCTGGGTTCTTCCAGGTGAACCCACAATCCGATTCTTGATGATGGATTCAAGCAGCTTTCCAGGAACCGATAGTTACTTCTGTCGATAATCTCACTTGTCTTGAAGATTGGGGTCACATCTGCGATCCTCGTGTCGTCGCTGACCTCGCCCGACTCCAAAGAGACATTGAAGATCTGTTGCAGATGTGCCGCCAAACCATCCATTACGCTCTTCACTACTGTCGGTAAGAATCAATCAGTACCAGCTGCCTTGTTAGGGTCCAGCTTGCCAAGTTTGTCCACTGCCTCCTCAACAGTACAAACAATATCATTCAGTGGCATTCGTCCCTCGTATTGAACTACGGGGTCAGGGGTGCCAAGCGCATCCTCCCTGATGAAGACCTGGCGAAATAACTGTTGAGTTCTGCAACGATGTCGGCATCCGAAGTTACCAACACACTTGAGTTGTCCTGATTGGCCCTATGGAGCTTCTGGAGGGATTCTGCTATTAACGTAAGCGAAGAACTCCTTAGGGTTGCTCTTACAGACCAATGCAACCCTCTGTTCTTCTGCTACTTTAGCTTGTCGCACCATTCTTTTGACCATCTCTTTTGATCTGTGAGAAGTCTCTCATTTTCTGGTGAAAGGTGAGTCTTGTCTGAGACGTAGAGAAGAGAGGTGAGAAGAGAGATGAGAAGAGAGATGAAAAGAGAGATGAGAAGAAAGGTGAGAAGAGAGATGAGAAGAGAGATGAGAAGATAGGTGAGAAGAGAGATGAGAAGAGAGATGAGAAGAGAGATGAAAAGAGAGATGAGAAGAAAGGTGAGAAGAGAGATGAGAAGAGAGATGAAAAGAGAGATGAGAAGAAAGGTGAGAAGAGAGATGAGAAGAGAGATGAGAAGATAGGTGAGAAGAGAGATGAGAAAAGAGATGAGAAGAGAGATGAAAAGAGAGATGAGAAGAAAGGTGAGAAGAGAGATGAGAAGAGAGATGAGAAGATAGGTGAGAAGAGAGATGAGAAGAGAGATGAGAAGAGAGGTGAGAAGAGAGATGAGAAGAGAGGTGAGAAGAAAGGTGAGAAGAGATGAGAAGAGAGATGAGAAGAGAGATGAGAAGAGAGGTGAGAAGAGAGATGAGAAGAGAGATGAGAAGATAGGTGAGAAGAGAGATGAGAAGATAGGTGAGAAGAGAGATGAGAAGAGAGGTGAGAAGAGAGATGAGAAGAGAGATGAGAAGATAGGTGAGAAGAGAGATGAGAAGATAGGTGAGAAGAGTGATGAGAAGAGAGATGAGAAGAGAGGTGAGAAGAGAGATGAGAAGAGAGGTGAGAAGAGAAATGAGAAGAGAGGTGAGAAGAGAGATGAGAAGAGAGATGAGAAGATAGGTGAGAAGAGAGATGAGAAGAGAGATGAGAAGATAGGTGAGAAGAGATGAGAAGAGAGATGAGAAGAGAGATGAGAAGAGAGATGAGAAGAGAGATGAGAAGAGAGGTGAGAAGAGAGGTAAGAAGAGAGATGAGAAGAGAGATGAGAAGAGAGATGAGAAGAGAGGTGAGAAGAGAGGTGAGAAGAGAGGTGAGAAGAGAAGAGAGATGAGAAGAGAGATGAGAAGAGAGATGAGAAGAGAGGTGAGAAGAGAGATGAAAAGAGAGATGAGAAGAGAGATGAAAAGAGAGAGAAGTTGTGATAAGAGATCTAATCACTCCCTCCCTAGATATTTAATCACTCCCTCCCTAGATATCTAATCACTCCCTCCCTAGATATCTAATCACTACCTCCCTAGATATCTAATCACTACCTCCCTAGATATCTAATCACTCCCTCCCTAGATATCTAATCACTCCCTCCCTAGATATCTAATCACTACCTCCCTAGATATCTAATCACTCCCTCCCTTTATATCTAATCACTCCCCCCCCCCTCCTAGATATCTAATCACTCCCTCCCTAGATATCTAATCACTCCCTCCCTAGATATCTAATCACTCCCTCCCTAGATATCTAATCACTACCTCCCTAGATATCTAATCACTCTCTCCCTAGATATCTAATCACTACCTCCCTAGATATCTAATCACTCCCTCCCTAGATATCTAATCACTCCCTCCCTAGATATCTAATCACTCCCTCCCTAGATATCTAATCACTCCCTCCCTAGATATTTAAGGACTCTAAACCCGATATTATTTTACTGGTCAAATATTCGCTTATCAATTTACATATTTTGTTTTCTAAATAAGAACACCTATCTAAATTATAATATAAAGAAAAATATTACTATCTAATAATATAAGGAAAAATATTACTACAAAAAACAGATTCTCTGTTCTTCTTAGTGACTATTGCATTATATTTTGTAAACTCAATTCTTTAATAGGTGAGACTATCTAAACTAAATCAGGATTTAATGGTACTATAATTTATAGGAAAAAACACCAATGCAATCGAACACAAATACTACTTATCTCTCAAGTTAAAGATTGAGATACTAAAAGAATAAACAAATGAGATGTAACAAGAAATAATTGGAGTAAGATTCAATCAGCCACACCACGAGCTGAAATCCAGAAGCTGTGGGCTGTTCCTATATCTCCGCATTTTAGTTTATAGTCAATAGGTCTTAGAGTTTATATGAGGCAGACACAGACTGACTGATAAGACAACCTACGAACCTGTTACTGTACTCAGCACATCAAAAGCGAACTGTTGTTGTACTAAATTATTTAGAATGCAAGAGAAGTTTTTTTTTTCAGGAATGATTTCGTATGGAATTAGAAGTAAGGGTTATCAATTCAAATTATATGTGCGTAATGCCAAACAACTCTTACTCTTTGATGGAAAGGATTCAAACTCAACGGGAAGTCCATATTATTATGAGGTTATTTAAACTCAACGTTGAAGGTTTTATCAGGTTTCAAACTTTCGAATAGAAAGATTTCTATTCATCATCAGGAGAAGGGTGGAAAACCTCGACCTGACAATGAATTTTATGACCAATGGTTGTATGTTGGATACCGTCTTTCTATTTCAGCTATCTATCTTTTTGTTTATTATTATTAATTAATCTATTAAAAATCGAAATATGAAACCAAAATTTGAAAATTTGAATTTTTTTGAAAATCTGATACTATCTATTATGATTATACCAGCTATAGATATTATCAAATTTTCAAATTTTGGTTTCATATTTCGATTTTTAATAGATTAATTAATATTAATAAACAATAAGATAGATAGCTGAACTATTGGTCATAAAATTCATTGTCAGGTCCAGGTTTTCGGTCTCGGTCCATTCGCCGAAAACACATTCGCCGAAAACACATTTGCCGCACGACACATTTGCCGCATGACACATTCGCCGAACGACATTTTCGCCGAAAAATATGATTATTTAAAAAGGTAAACAAATCTATTTATAGATGAAAATACATATAACTATTCCTTTTATAAAATATTGACAATGTGGAGAAATGTATTTGAGTAGAAAAAGGAAGTTAATGTAACAGATTCATTTATAGGTCTTTGAGATATTCAATCTCGAAAATTGAAGAATTAGAGATATTTAATTAATCTATTTATTCTAACATAAACTTTTCATTATTTTAAAAGGAGTTGCTGAACAAAATTGATTTAGACTTCCTTTTTGTATTCGAATATATTTCTACATATTGTCAATATTTTATAAAAGTAATAGTAAATAAATATTCTTAAAACCTAAAAATTAATCTGTGAAAATTCATTTTCTTTTGTAACTAGTAAATGTACACAGAAAATAGGATTAACATATAGTTAATAAACTCACACAAATAATGCAGCAATAACATTATATGAGTTAATTAAAATAACGTAAATTCCATAAATTTTAACCAATAATTATGTACAATATTGTAAAGTAATTTATACATATTTAAGTTCATCTATTTGTAATTTCATCTGGACATACGAGATAAATTTGTTTACCTTTTTAAATAATCATATTTTTCGGCGAATGTGTCGTGCGGCGATTGTGTTTTCGGCTAATTTATTTTCGGCGAATGTGTTTTCGGCGAATTGACCTAGAACCCAGGTTTTCCACCTTTCTCCTGATGATGAATAGAAATCTTTCTATTCGAAAGCTTGAAACCTGATAAAACCTTCAACGTTGAGTTTAAATAACGTCATAAGAACTCTTACTCTGCATATGTGAATTCATACAACATGTATTCTCCATGTATTTGAAGGAAAATAGTTTTCCTTACTTCATTAAATCTATACTATAATAAGAGCCGAGTCCGTCCGTCTGTCCGTGTGTCACAAAATGAGTTAAACAGTCATTCTATCAACAGCGCTTCATAAAGTTGGTGTAAATCAGAGAAAAATCCAAGAAACGGTAATAGGAAAGAAAAACAAATAATTTGCTGCAGTATCATTACTACGGGCGTCACACGAAAATTATTAATTGATTAAGAATTTTGATTCTAAAGAGTAAAATGTATAATTTTTTATAAATTGAATATATTATTAATATGAATACATATGTGTGCATTTAAATATAATCTTAAACCCATTATAATAATTGAACACTCAATGAATGAACAACAGGTACTGTACTAGTTTTTCTTAATAAAGAATCGGTTAATAATTATAATAATAATACTTCTTAATAACATTAGAAAACTTCATTCATTATATTTGTAAATCAATCCCATTAATTTATCAAGAGATATAATTACTATTTTTACTAGTGATTCCTTGGACACCTCAAACTATTTTCTAGTTTCGAATGTTATACAATTTGTTAGTGTCATATCATTTGTTCGATTAGAATTACCTCGTAAAATAACTAACTTGAATATTCACTGGCCCATATTTTTCAAACTGGTTGCATGAACGGATGTACTACGTCCAAAACTTTTACAATTACATGGCCCCAAAACTTGAAGCTCATTTTCAGGCTCTAAACTTGGAATGGCATTATAAAATGAACCTACTACATTATGGGGCTTCTTTTTCAATTAATTTTCTAACAGTTCACCTCGGGTTCATTTTGTAGAGCTGAGCATTAGAGCTCTAGGTACATTAAGGCGCTAGACAAATGATAATAATTCTAATTAGTTTGTAAGCCTTTTCCTCCTTTGAAGTCCAACAGATGGTCCAATAAATGCAGTAAGATACTCTGGAAGAAAGTAGTCGCAGCGACGAAAGTTACACAAAAACATCGTCAACTGGACGACACTGCGAGTGCGCGGCATCGGCTAATTGTACTACGCCGTAATTACACTTATAACAAATGATCGAATAATTCACTTAGCATCACTATTTATAATTGCATCTTAAATTCTCTCTGAGACAATCCTCAGATGTGCTAATTTGGTCAGGTGCTTGCCTGGGGATGGTTTAGTGCTACAAAACATGTACCCTGAACATACCCACTTCTTAGCAGTATATTGACAGTGAAGAGTAATCATTATTATGAGAATTATAGTATAAGAAATGTATTAAAATTTGAACATAATTGTAAGTTAAAGAGAAAATTCATATATTGGAATACATTAATCTCAATAATATTGGATTTAAATTAGACAGATATCGATATTGGGTTTCTTAAATAAATAGTAATGAATTATTATATTAAGGATAAATATTTATTTATAATAGGTTTGAAAATGATGTCAAGAATAAAGATATGCAAATAACTTTTATTAGCCTCAAGACATGACCGCTGTTTGTTGTTATTCTTCTCGATTATTTTTTGCCGCAAATAAAATATTTATTTTATTTTTTATCAATGATTTCGATTTGATGAGCAGGAAGAAAAATGATAATTTGATGGTAAAATAATGATAATGAAATGGTTAAATAATGATAATTTGATGGTAAAATAATGATAATGAAATGGTTAAATAATGATAATTTGATGGTAAAATAATGATAATGAAATGGTTAAATAATGATAATTTGATGGTAAAATAATGATAATGAAATGGTTAAATAATGATATTTTGATGGTAAAATAATGGGAATTTGATGGGTAAAATAATTAGAATTTGATGGTAAAATAATGAGAATGTGATGGAGAAAATAATGATAATTTGATGGTAAAATAATGAGAATTAGATGGGGAAAATAATGGTAATTTGATGGGTAAAATAATGGTAATTTGATGGGTAAAATAATTAGAATTTGATGGTAAAATAATGAGAATGTGATGGAGAAAATAATGATAATTTGATGGTAAAATGATGGGAATTTGATGGAGCAAATAATGAGAATTAGATGGGGAAAATAATGGGAATTTGATGGGGAAAATAATGGGAATTTGATGGAGAAAATAATGGGAATTTGATGGGGAAAATAATGGGAATTTGATGAGGAAAATAATGGGAATTGGATGGAGAAAATAATGGGAATTTGATGGGGAAAATAATGGGAATTTGATGGATAAAATAATGGGAATTTGATGGAGAAAATAATGGGAATTTGATGGGGAAAATAATGGGAATTTGATGGGGAAAATAATGGGAATTTGATGGAGAAAATAATGGGAATTTGATGGGGAAAATAATGAGAATTTGATGGGGAAAATAATGAGAATTTGATGGAGAAAATAATGGGAATTTGATGGGGAAAATAATGGGAATTGGGCAAATGTTGTCTAGAATCGTCAAGAATCGAATTTTCAAGAAGAAACTGACAACTCGAAAATTAGGAGATTTTGTGGATATTTACTTTAAATGTAAAATAAATTCAATTATTTTAAAAATTGCAACCATTGAAAAACATTCACTGCAATAAAAACTGTTTATTTTCAATGTATAATCACTCACATCTCAAACTTATCATAGGGATGTAATTCACATAAAAATAGTACACCAATGCGCAATGCAAATTTTGTAAAATAACACGGAGTAGCTTTTCTACATTCAGTTTAACACTTTGTTAACAACCACCAAAGAAGTCAATATTTTCTATGGTAGTCATTATCGCCAAAAAGCTTTAAGTTATTTATTATTAATTACCAAATTATTGTGAAAACTAAGTAGACTAATCGCATTTAACAGCCGAAAGAAAACAAAACTGTGAAAATTCAAGGAACTATCTTAAAGAGGATAAGAACAAACAATCCATATAAATTCATATACCACTAATTGATAATCTCTTTGGAAACTGATATAATGTATAAAGATTACTGAATATACAAAATGAATATAATTCAAAACTGTTTGCACAAGTGTTGCCAGGATGATTGCTCCCCTAAAAAGGCAGAAGAATCTTCCAATTACTGAGGCCAATAAATCGGTGGGGGTTGTAATAGAGAAATAAAGTCTAAGAAACCTCCATTCTAACTCCAACTTCTTATTCAATTCACTCACTTTTAATTCTCCTGAACCAAAGGCCACTCGAGCGTTCGATTGTATTCGCCTGACTCCATATCTTACACTAAACCCTAGCCAAGAATACAGAGATTCGCAACAGCGGCCGAGTTTCGACCTTATATCCCTGGGCCGGATTCTGAACGGCTTGGCTAAATTTACAACAATGGGAAGGCGATTGTCGATTGCATTTGGTGGTATATTGAGGGCAAAGGAAACTGATTTACTGACACAGAGGGGAAGGATATCAATGTTGCGTGAAATCAAAGCCATTCTATAGATCAAAATTGCACTTAAACTCAATTTATGTATGTTTATAGAGAAACGTTTCTATCAACTATTTGACTTAGCAATTTGCTTTAACTATTTTCATTGATAGGCCGACAATGGATATTAGAAATGAAATATTAAGTAACTCTAATGATTTCTATTGTTCTTTCAAACTCTTTCAATGTTAACTGGAGAATGAACAGAAAAAAATTTGCTTTTCAATTTACGTTAGCTTCATTATTTTATATTTAATAATTAAACTACCTTTAATATTTCTTTAAAAATATCATTTTATTTCATAGTCACAACCGTAGATTTTTCTTCGGTAAATGATCAATTTAATTTTTTTCATTAGTATAAACATGAGGAATGATTTCCTTCAAACTAATTTTTAACTGCCAAGAATAACTCTATTAAGGCTTTGTGATTGTTGTTGCTGTTCTCTTTCCACGTTATCTTTTATCGATAACGACTCATTAATTCTCAATATTGCGTACAAGGTAACACAATGCTTAAATATTGTGGTTTCAGTTTTTTTAACAAACAAATTGATTAGCCCAATAATACTTATAAATCATTTACGGTATTAGGAATTTTCGCCTTAAGAAAATTTGCCGCTGGAACATTCACCGCAAGAAAATTTGTTTTCACGGATTTTTGCCGCAAGGAATTTGATGGGATATATTGTTTTTAAAATTGTCGTTTATAGTACAAGTAGCAAATTAACTATAATGATTTCATTGCTTTTGCTGATAAAACTTAAAGCAAACCTTTTGTCACTAACGAACTCAATGGGCTAGTCTAACGCCTCCCACATGCAGCCTGCGGGAACATCGCCTCCACACCCAATTGAAGTAAACTAACCAACATTACACATTGCAGTGATAACATATGGATCAGAATTATTATTTATTACCATTAGTATAGTGATCACTTAACTTGCCTGGTGTTTATTCAGCAGAGAGTTGAAAATAATATTTTGCTGCGAAAATTTCATTTGGTGAATTTTCTTGCAGCGAACTTTCCTGCGGTGAAATCTCCTGCATCGAATTTTCTTAAAGCAAAATTTCCTGACACGGGCTCAAGCAGGTACTGAGCTGATATCCCCGGTGTGTTTACCTGGAGGTTACACTTATTCAAAAGTGAAGGAACAAACTAGTAACATGAGAATCAACATCTAACATTAATTTTAGTTTTACACAATCATTGCCTGTGAATTTTAAGTCATTTAAGGACAATGTAGAGCACAGGACACTCAAAGGACCAATATGATATCTCTTTATTTACCAACACTTGAAAACATTAAGATGACTCTGCAAACTATCTATTACCATTAATAGTTTGTAAACATTGCCAATGTTGTTTGAGGACTTTTGTTTGTAGTTAGAGATATTAAAAAGAGAATGTTATGACACATTCGAAATTTATTTATTTATTTATTTTGAAACGGATAATATATCCTGGTATTTGGTTTATTAGTTGTGATGTTATTTTAATGAAGTGATAATGATATTAAAATTAACTAGCAAAAGAAAGGGATTAAAAATGAATGTTTAAATACCCATAAAGTGCTTAATATGTTTAGTAATATAAAGAAAAACTTTACTTAATTTAAGTAATTTTAATGTTCAGTATGATTTACACTATTGATGTGATTTAATTATGATAATGAATTATAGATGACCAAATTTTAATAAGCATTGTAAGATGCAAACTATTTCGCACAGAGCTTAGTGTCCCAATATACTTACGCAAGACAGAATTAATTTGTCGTGACTCTTTCGATCTGACTATCCCATTTCGAAAAAGAAAATATCGATGAATTTTTTGTATAAAATATATATTGATCCGTTGATTTATTAACGAAACAGAGAATTTGGTATTAGCGGAGCATCACCTAATCATATAATGAATGTGCTTCTTTTCTATCACTCTCTATTGAATAGAAAATATCCAAAATAGGACTATTTGAAAGTTAGAACAGAATATTAAACAGTAAACAGAATTTACCACTGCATTTTAACTACATTATCGGCATAACTTCCTAAGAAAATCTTAGATAATTTAACTAAGGTTCATTGTTAGAATTAGATATACTAATAAATATTATCTGTAATAGTAGAGAACTAATAATTAATTAAATAAAATATGAGTACGTGTAAGCTACTTGTTACCTTAGCCAAGTAACAGTAAGCTATCTGTTACCTCAGCCAAGTAACGGTAAGCTATCTGTTACCTTAGCCAAGTAACGGTAAGCTACCTGTTACCTCAGCCAAGTAACGGTAAGCTACCTGTTACTTTAGCCAAGTAACGGTAAGCTATCTGTTACCTTAGCCAAGTAACGGTAAGCTACCTGTTACCTCAGCCAAGTAACGGTAAGCTACCTGTTACTTTAGCCAAGTAACGGTAAGCTATCTGTTACCTTAGCCAAGTAACGGTAAGCTATCTGTTACCTTAGCCAAGTAACGGTAGCTGTTGACTCTGTTCACATTGGAAGTCAATACGTTACTTTCTACACCATAACAAGTGCTTCTAAATCATAATAGTAATAAATCTTATTTATTTTCCTACGATAAGCCACCTTGATGAATGACTATCCAGAGGAGAGGCAAATGAAGTCATACTCTATGTTTATTAGTCGCCAGTGATTTATTGAACACATGGATGAAATGAATATATCATAAACAAATATCAATGAGGACATTCATTTCATTTTAGAAACTCTGTGGTAAATAGAAATATTATTTTGTATTCTGAAGCCAATGATTTTCATTAATATTTTACAAATATTTAAAAAAAAATTATAAATATTTTTATTAGTTTTTTACAAATATTTTATAAATATTTTATACTTTTTTTTTAATATTTTATAAATATTTTATACTTTTTTTTTAAATATTTTATAAATATTTTTACAAATATTTAATATATAATTTTACGAATATTTTACGGCTGCCATAATTTTTCATAACTATATATGGTACTCTTGATATCCATTTGTTTCATATATATTTAATGTTTAGTAATTTCGAAAAGAATTACTAAGCTAATTAATTATCATGACTTACAGTCTTAAAATATTCAGCCAAGATTTTTTATCGTAAAATTAATTCCATGGGCGATTTTCTTTGAAATTTCTTCAAAAGCTTGGCATGGTTTAATCTAACCCCCTCCTGCCTCAGTCACAACTTCTTGCCGTAGCTTTAGCGGCACACTGAGTTATTAGCGGCACAACGACATTTTACAGCAAATATCTGACAATTTACTCTTAGAAACATTTTCCCCAATTGAAATAGAGTTAGTTTGAATAAAGTTACATCACCAATAAAATGATGATCTGAGCTGCCTATAAATAGATTTCATCACCAATTACTCAATATAAAGTCTCTAATTATCTAATATTTCTAATTAATTCGCTCTAATATTTTCATCGCGTTAAGATTGCAATATCTTAGACTTCTTAAATAATAATTTGAAGAATCTTCGTCAAAAGCTTCTGAAGCCGCTGAAAAATAGGAAGAAAATTAACCTTAATTAAGGATGAACAATGCCTCCTCATTTTAAAGGCCTGATAAACTTTACCTCCTCCTGTATCTGTAGGCCTGACAAGCTTTACCTCCTGTTTCTGTAGGCCTGACAAGCTTCACCTCCTGTGTCTATTGGCCTGACAAGCTTCACCTCCTGTGTCTATTGGCCTGACAAGCTTTACATCCATTTTCTGTAGGCCTGACAAGCTTTACCTCCTGTTTCTGTAGGCCTGACAAGCTTCACCTCCTGTGTCTATTGGCCTGACAAGCTTCACCTCCTGTGTCTATTGGCCTGACAAGCTTTACATCCATTTTCTGTAGGCCTGACAAGCTTTACCTCCTGTTTCTGTAGGCCTGACAAGCTTTACCTCCTGTTTCTGTAGGCCTGACAAGCTTTACCTCCTGTTTCTGTAGGCCTGACAAGCTTCACCTCCTGTGTCTATAGGCCTGACAAGCTTTACCTCCTGTACTTGTAGGCCTGACAAGCTTTACCTCCTGTTTCTGTAGGCCTGACAAGCTTCACTTCCTGTGTATATAGGCCTGACAAGCTTTACCTCCTGTACCTGTAGGCCTGACAAGCTTTACCTACTGTACATGTAAGCCTGACAAGCTTTACCTCCTGTTTCTGTAGGCCTGGCAAGCTTCACCTCCTGTTTCTGTAGGCCTGACAAGCTTTACCTCCTGTTTCTGTAGGCCTGACAAGCTTTACCTCCTGTTTCTGTAGGCCTGACAAGCTTTACCTCCTGTTTCTGTAGGCCTGACAAGCTTTACCTCCTGTGTCTATAGGCCTGACAAGCTTTACCTCCTGTACTTGTAGGCCTGACAAGCTTTACCTCCTGTTTCTGTAGGCCTGACAAGCTTCACCTCCTGTGTCTATAGGCCTGACAAGCTTTACCTCCTGTACCTGTAGGCCTGACAAGCTTTACCTACTGTACATGTAAGCCTGACAAGCTTTACCTCCTGTTTCTGTAGGCCTGACAAGCTTCACCTCCTGTTTCTGTAGGCCTGGCAAGCTTCACCTCCTGTTTCTGTAGGCCTGACAAGCTTTACCTCCTGTTTCTGTAGGCCTGGCAAGTTTTACCTCCTGTTTCTGTAGGCCTGACTAGCTTCACTTTCTGTTTCAATGCTTAGAATAAAGATGCAACTTTTTCCAATAGAGATACAGATGCTCTATCCACACAGTACAGTGCCTCGTGTCAAGTAGCGACATCACTTACAGTCATTTACAAGAGAAGACTAATAAATAACACAGATCATAGCTCTCGATCTATCCTTCAGACCATTGCCTCTCCGATAGCATCAACTAACTGATGTTTTTGGCAGACTGACGTTTGTACTGCTGTGTAGTGAGATGCATTTAGATAGCTATATTGTAGCATTTGGTGACACCTCAGTAATAGACTCTTTTGCCAATGCCACTGCAATTATTTAGCAGTCTATCTAGGATATTATTTAGTGAGAAAATTTAGCCTTAAAAGTTATTTACAATTTTAGATGAATTTCTCCCTTTGTTCCGATATGAAAAGTTTAACAATGAATCCTATACTTTTGAATTATATTCAAATATGTAAATATTCAACTGTTCTGTTATACATTGCTAATATTAACAGTTTGTTACAATAAAATAAAGTGCCATTTTTATTAACAAATTAATTAACGACTTAACCAAAAACATTTACCGATATGAAGCTATTTTGGTGAGGATTTTTATTGCTTAGTATGAAATGAAAACCTATAATACAGTCACAGTCAGTAATTCATTGTGTTTATTCCAATAGTTTCCCAGAGAAGTGAAACGATACAAGTTTCTCTCCTTGAAATAGCGTGTGTTTCAATGCAATGTCATACCATGGCAAAAATACACGAGAGAAAGAATACCCTCACGAAATCTCCTACATCGAAAAGAAGAGAGAACACAAATCTAATCGAATCAGAATTCAAGGTGGGACCTCAAGCATCCATTAGACTAAACTTAAACTGCAGACTAAGTTAAAACTCTACGCTGCGTGACTGGATGTGAAAACATACAAATGGGGGGGTGTGTACGTACCTATGTACCAAACTGACAAGACTCTTCTTAAAGTTAGAGCCATGAAGTTACAGAGGAAGCATATAGCCTTATCTCAAATGTCTGCAAACTAACTGCCAAGTTATACTTCGTCCTCACCAAACGATATTGCCAAAGAAAAAGAGAATTATAATATCATTACTCTTTATTAATATGTGATTAATTGAATTTTTTGTGTCATTATTTTTTAATAAAATGAATTAAATAAAATAATCATATACGAGGCAGATACTTTTCATTTCCAAGTAACAGTTAATAGTGTAATAATGCAAAGAGAGGATGTGGGTAAAACTGTCTTTGCATCATCAGTTTGCAATTTGAAAAATAAGAAATTATCTGCTGTTTTTGTTATTCTGCTCAAATGTTCAGCGTTTGCCTTTTTGGGAGTTGGCACATTGTAAAACAAACATTCTGTACATTTTATCTTCCATGAATTCTCCTGTCAATGTCATCTTGTAAATTCAAATAAAAATGTGTTGAATATTATTAATCACTATATAAATAATGTGAATAGTGTAATAATGACTTTCCGTAGATAAGTTATTTAGTTCTTTTTATTTTCTATAGTAGTTTATTTACACAAAAACATATTGATAATTAGATATACGCTCTGATAATAGGAATAATTTAATATGAAAATTTGAAATACGTTCCACTATACTTAAAAATGCTATGTACTTTATTTTGCATATATAATGTTATATAATTATTTAATATTCAACTTATAAGCCTTTCCTTATATATCACACTTTAATTTATTAAGTTATAAAAGATATTATCAAATTAATATTCTATGCACAACTTTCAGCAACACGCTACAAAAAAATCTCTCAACTTCATTATTATTTATTAACAAATTGACGGCTAATTAAGAAACAAAGTAACTGAGGAGAAACCATCTGTCAGAGTAATAGTCTCGATAGATGTAGATGTTAAAGTCTATCTGTTGGTTGATGGATAGGTAGTTACGTGGTACAGTACCTTGGTGAAACCTAAACACTATTCTAGGGACCTGAAAACTAAGGATTGGAGTGTTTGGAGTAAAACCTGAATTGGTATTCATATTCAACCTGTTCTATACCTCATGGAGAAAAGGACTGTTAACCCTTTAAAGGGAAGTAGTCTTTAATGGGTTAATATCCTTTATTAACTTGTACTCTAATGGAATCTATATAATTGGTGAGATATGTTAATGTTCATAAAATTAAAAAAAATTATTGATATAAGTAATAAAATGAAGTATTTTCGATCATATTGCGAATTTTACCAGGAAAAAGTAACAATAACAAGTCAATAAAATCCTAAACCTCTTAACAGGAATATAAAGTAATGAAGAAAATACATAATTTATGATATTGTATCACTAAAATCGTCTTGGACAATCGGCTAATCCGACGATAAACTCTAAGACAATATACGACAAATAAATACTCGTCAATTTGTTCCACGTCTAAAGTTTCACTCAGAATACGATCAAAATTATTAGACGATGAGGAATAATTGCCAATGAATTGCCGTTAATCGTCTGTTAGTTGTGACTTTGTTTTTAACTCGATTGCTGTGTAATAGTGATTCACCAAGTGATTTAAAATACAATTAATCAGTATGAGAATCACCTCGCTATTCACCAAGAGGTTCACCAAACGACTCACTAATATCGACTCACCCAGTGACTCAACAAATGATTCATCACGAGGCTCACCAATATCGATTCACCCAGCAAATCACCAAAGGATTCATCATAGGACTCACCAATATCGACTCACCCAGTGACTCACCAAAGGATTCATCACGAGGCTCACCAATATCGCTTCACCCAGCAAATCACCAAAGGATTCATCATAGGACTCACCAATATCGATTCACCCAGCGACTGATCAAATGACTCACCCGAGGAATCACCATATGACTCACCAAATAATTCAACTAGTGACTCACCCAAGGATTTATCAAGTGACTCACTCAAGGATTCACCAGTGACTCACCAAAGGATTCACCAAATGGCTCACCAAAGGATTCACCAAAGGATTCATCCTGTGACTCCCTGATCACTGCAGACTGTTCCCCATGTCTTTTTGTCTTCTCAACAGTGCCAGTTGTCTCTCGCTGCGCAATGTCGTGTTTTCTTTGATTGCTAAATAGGAGAAGATGGCAGAGTGATTAGAGCACAGGTGGGAAAACTTGAGGAAGATGTACTGGCGGAGCTTTCAGTGAACTCACAGGTAAGTACTCTATTACGGCACTCAACATATACACAGTTATGGGTAATAATAGCGGTGCTTAGAACTAATTTACCTGTAATTAAATAGTAACTCTTTTGGTGTACATACAAGAATAGTATGCTGCTGATGTTCTTTTTATGTACTTTCTATGTTTCATCTGGGTTTGAAACACCAACTTCCATTTGAAGATTAAAAATAAATGTTATAAATGTACAATTTATAGTGATTATGTTTCCAGATAGTATTTAAAGGGGGTAGATTATAAATAATCATACATGATTACACTCATGGATATGCGAAAATATGTTGAGAAATATTATCAGTTTTAAATCTACTCCACTGTTTTATGATGAGTTTTACTTCATAAAATATTGATAAAAATTAAGGAAAATTTATTAGTTATCAAGCACTTGCTAATTAGTCTTACTAACAATTTCCTTGAAATTGATAATAGAAATCTATTTAAACATCTAATTCTATCTTCAAATAATTATTTAATATTTTAATAATTAGTTCGAATTTATTTAATTAATTCTCTGCAATGAATGAATTGTGTTTTATTTTTTATTGAATTATTAAAAATATTTCAATAATCACTTATTTAGAATGAGATTTAACATTATATCGTACAAATAAGTTACTAATGATTATAGCACTCTTGCAATTCTTTCCTTTAATTTGATGATAAATTAATTTATTGATTTCATATCATTTAAATATTTGAAATATTTTTATGGTTAAAATAACGAGTAATGCACTGGCAATTGGAAACTTATTGACATTTTTGTAGGTGATGGTACATATGCACCACTCTTTGTGGTGATGGTACATGTGCACCACTCTTTGTGGTGATGGTACATGTGCACCACTCTTTGTGGTGATGGTACATGTGCACCACTCTTTGTGGTGATGGTACATGTGCACCACTCTTTGTGGTGATGGTACATGTGCACCACTCTTTGTGGTGATGGTACATGTGCACCACTCTTTGTGGTGATGGTACATGTGCACCACTCTTTGTGGTGATGGTACATGTGCACCACTCTTTGTGGTGATGGTACATGTGCACCACTCTTTGTGGTGATGGTACGTGTGCACCACTCTTTGTGGTGATGGTACATGTGCACCACTATTTGTGGTGATGGTACGTGTGCACCACTCTTTGTCGTGATGGTACATATGCACCACTCTTTGTGGTGATGGTACATGTGCTCCACTCTTTGTCGTGATGGTACATGTGACATTTTTCGCTGCCATTCTTCAGAGTAATTCACAGATAGTCATCACCAAATAGTTAAGACAGAGAAGTTATGAAGGCAATAAAGTTATTAGTGCATAACTAAGATGCAGTATTCAGTTACTTCACATTGACTAAAATGCTCTCAATGTAAATTATACATCTGAATGCTATGTGTTTCGCAATGGGGTATAGGAATGTTATAGGGATGATTATTCACTACATTGTCACATGTATGTTGTCTTCACAAACTCTATAATTCACCACTGATTGTTGTTTAGAATTATATTTTATGTACTCCTAATTATATACTTAATTAGAGTGTTTTTATTAATTGGGGTGTGTAACGAATTATCGGACAGTTCCGATATGATCGAAGATCGTACAAGAAAACATTAATTATTATTTAACTTTTATATCATTTGGTAACCATGAAACCTGTAAATAAAATTAATTAATTAAAATTAAATTAAAATAACAATAAATATTTAATCTTTTTTATAAACTCTCCAATAATTCGTAACTAACCCAATAAGTGTTTTTTTAATATTCGATTTTTCTTTATTGTTGCTATTTGGGGTTTTTTATTTTTCATTTTTTCGATAGAGTTATCATTAGATAAATACCCTAATGTTTTGCTCATGAATTTAAGCAAATAGCAGCATGAATACCTACTATATAAAACTATAGGACTGACTAGTAGGGTGAGCCAAAAAATAAGGGTTTCGGACAAACTTCAGAATCTCCATATGGAATAGTTATAATAAGTTTATACGTTATAAAAGAACATTGCATACCAATTTCCAGGCCATTTCTCGATATTTTTGAGTTGCCCCAAAACATTCGAAATTTTGTACAAAATGATATTTTTCCATTAATCCTGAAATATTTGATTTTGTTTTTTCTGTGGAATAGGTAAAATCAGTTGGCACGTTATGAAAAAACATAACATGCAAAATTGCAGATTAATATTTGATACATTTGAGTTGCCCCGAGCACTTTTTTTGTGAAATATATTACTATTACAATATATCTCTTGAAATTAGCTTTATAGAGCAATAATGCTGTTATTGTGATAAGATAGAAGTAATTTAATTCTCAAAATATCATTATGAATTGCATTGATTTCATTTTATAACAGCATATATCAATATTTTCGAATTTCAAAAATTTCGAATTTACTCTGATTTTACCAATTAGATAATAACCCATGCAATTCGCTTTGTCAACTTTTTTAAATTACCAAGTATCTCAAATATTGAAATGTTGGTTTATTAATCAATTATTAATGTTTTTAATCAATTTATTGCATATATTACTCTTTATTATGTTCTTCATTGAGCACCAGACCTCTATAAGTGTGGATCACTACACTGACTACAGTCTCCAGCGGTGCCTAAATTTGAACAATTTGGAGGGGTGGGGACAACTGTAAACATTGTCGTACCTGTCTGATTTTCTGGCACAGACACCAAAATAAGCTCTTTCCCGCTATCTTCCTATTCTAAATGATAATAAATCAGAGTTTATGAGTTTTTTGCCAAAATGTAGTAAAAATCACCAAAAATGTTACTTTTCTGATATTTGAATCGCTTGGAGGCAACTGTTAAACATGTCAAAATTTACTCAAATTTCAGTACACGTACCTTTACTTGTCATATCAACTTTATATCACTATTCCATAAATAATATCCAAAACGTTATTTTTTGGCCCACCCTACTGACTATATCTTCACCTGTTATATAATAATATATTGTAACATTAATGTAATGTTCAATCTGGCTTATAATTTGCAGTTTCTTCCTTAAAAGTCATGTCAATTCGCATTAAATTATTAGGCCACTGAAAGGGAAAATTCTTTAAACATGGGATTGGAAAAATATTAAATTTACAACACGTAATTTAATTATCTAGGAAAGAAGTCTTAGTTAATGATTATTATTAGTCAAACTAATACATATATATATTAATAATGCTTTCCGTAGCTGCTTTAAATGAAATAATATAGTATGAATAACAGATGTTGAATAAGTTATTCCATGGAAAATAAATGAAGAACATTACATTAGAATGTGCCTATAATATTATACATATATTGATACGAAACCGAAATTATAATGGATTGACTCTTTAAGTAACTGCCTTTACAAAGTTATGCAACTATTTATAAATTGTTAGTTAGATTTAACCTATAAAGTTGTTTGTATAAATTCAAATCCTATTTCAATTCAGTTTTCAAATGAAGAGTAAGGTAAATTACGAATTATCGGTCAGTTCCACACAAAAAAAATATACTATATAGTATATAATTTAACATATTTACTGGTAACTTTGATCGGTATCCGTGATACCTGGGGATGGCTGTAGGACAACTGCCATGCGGACAACTGCCATGCGGACAAACTGCCATGCGGACAACTGCCATGATGGACAACTGCCATGATGGACAAATACCGTGCGACAAACTGCCATGCGGACAACTGCCATGCGGACAACTGCCATACAGACAACTGCCATGCAGACACCTGCCATGCGGACAACTGCCATGCGGATAACTGCCATGCGGACAACTGCCATGCGGACAACTGCCATGATGGACAACTGCCGTGCGACAAACTGCCATGCGGACAACTGCCATGGTGGACAACTGCACTGTCATGCGGACAACAGCTATGGTGGACAACTGCCATGCGACAAACTGCCATGGTGGACAACTGCCATGCGACAAACTGCCATGCGACAAACTGCCATGCGACAAACTGCCATGGTGGACAACTGCACTGTCATGCGGACAACAGCTATGGTGGACAACTGCCATGCGACAAACTGCCATGGTGGACAACTGCCATGCGACAAACTGCCATGCGACAAACTGCCATGCGTCAAACTGCCATGCGGAAAACTGCCATGCGACAAGCTGTCATGCGGACAACTGCCATGCGGACAACTGCCATGCAATATATTATAATTTTATTTTGGGTAAACTGTAATGCACTTGTACATTTCTTGGAATTAATTTGACGTGAAGTACATTATTATTTTAACATAAAATTTTAGTATAAAACTGTTAACTTCTTGTCAATATAGTAAGAAATTGTGAATGAAGAAACATTGAAATTAATACTGAAGTAATACTATAGATTTATTTCTTTGTTACAATCATTTTCTTTCACATTTTACACCTTAAATAATCATAAGATTGACAAAAAGATTGAAATCTATATATACAAACTTTTTGTATATACACTACACTGGGCATATATGAGTTAACTAAAATGTTGATTTGTTATTAGTATAATAACAAATTTAATAAAACATATGACAGCAATAATTATTCTCATATTTTGACACTTTTAAAATATTTATAAGACATGTTTCTGATCGGTGGGAGCTTGAAACTAAGAAACTATAGAAAAACAAATTCAAATTTCAAAGTTACTGAGTAAAGTGTTCTTTGTAAGAATTTTTTAACATAGAAATAAGATAAATACTACTTCAGTTTCTAATCCTGAACCTAGCAGAAAAGTTTGTTTTTACAAATAAAAAATAATAATTAACCCAATGAAAATTTTTAAATAGTAAAATGCAAAATCACACTCACTGGAAATGATAACCTGTAAAGCTTGTGTTTGTACTATTTTTTGTATTTTGAAATGTTTGAAAAGAAAGTTTTGCATCTATAGATTTTCCACTTTTTGTCAACCATTTGATTGTTTAAGGAGCTAAATGGATTAAATATGATTTAAAAAAGAAATTGATTTAGTATACTTCAACTTTAAAAATCTGAATCTACCGTCAGTAATAATTTTTATATTTCTTTATGCACAATTTCGGACTATGCGATTAATATTATAAATAATTGTTAGGTTAAGATAATAATATACTTCACATCAAATTAATTCCATGAATGGTTAAGTTTACCATGCATTACAATCCACCCAATATATAATCATGATATATTGCATGGCAGTTGTCCGCATGGCAGTTGTCCGTACACCCTGGGGATATCATGGATGCCAATTAAAACTATAGTTATATAGTTTTTTCTTGTAAGACCGAAAATATGAAACAGTGCGATAATTCGTACTTTAGCCTTTGATAGTTTGTTTTCACTCCCACCCAGCTCTCCGTACAAGCCATCACACACACCCACCCTAGTCACAAAGCAACATGTTTATTACCCGTACGGACACCTACAACCCTAATGAATATTGAGCAGATACTTGATACGACATTCACACAGTCACTTTTCATTGAAACACTCTTATTGCAATGTATCATAGCCCCTCATGTCTCTTCATTCTACCACTGCATCCATACCATGTCAAAGGTCATGTGAAGCAACCTAAACTAGAACTAGAAACACAAATCTGCTTGACAATTCGAGTAGTGTTGGTCATGTCGATGGTGTGCCACAGGGTGCTGTGCTAGCCCCTTAAAATGGAGTCTGTCCATACCTTTGTACCTTCCAATGATATCACTAATTTACGAGTGTGTCCTTCTTAAAAGGAATATTCTAAGATGTATGTGATTGCTTAATTACGTTATCATAGATGAAACATAAGACTCTATGAGCAACCATCTCTATAGCTACATTGTGGTAAAGTTAATTTGGAAGGTAATTATGTCTTATTCAGTTGACATTTATAAGAGAAATTAAGAAATCACGTATTTTTCTACACAGAAAATACCATTAGATATGAATGGTATCTCTATTGACTCAGGCCTTGAAATCTCTAGTTGGTTCACGTCTCATAAACAATGCCTAATTAGTAACAGTTAAATATTTTCGAGCACTTTTCATAATGCAGTGTGTACCATTAGAAATCAGTTTGGCTGCTTATTTACGGTGTAATATTGTGATAATGAAAAACAAGGGAATATCACAGGTCTGAAATGGTGGTCCACAACATCGCCTAACGTACCAATCAGCATCTATTAAGCATTGCAGTAATAGACTACTTATGATAGTCTTTATTTGATACCTATTATAAGTATTTAGATAGAATAATAAGTATACAGATAATAGGTTTTCTTTGAATATCCTATGCATATAATGTATAAATATCCCATGCAGAATCTCTAAATATCATGAGGTATAGTGGAAGGAATGTCTTTGTAAGCAAGTTGACTAATAACAGTTGTGTTAGGTTTTGCAAAACCCAATCGGTAAAGGCTTAGAAATATATTTTTCAATATAGGATATGTTTAACTCTTTGTGGAAAAGATTCAAACTCAACAGGAAATCCATATTATTAAGAGGTTATTTAAACTCAATGTTCAAGGCTTTTTCAGGTTTTAACTCTTTGTTTCTCAAGTCGATTGTGGGTCTTACCATCGATGAGATAGTATATATAATCCAAGAAAAAAGCTTATGCTCAAATCAAGCTAAAACAAAATTTTAATTTAACAGCTCTCACTGAAGTCATTAAAGACTTTAAAGGGTGGTAAGCCTTTGGACAAACTTTTTCTCCAATGTTGATAAATCGATAAAGGGACATTAATAAGAGAATAAAATGTTGTTATTTTATTTTTTCAATTCTTATTTAAAAAAATTTAATTAATTAATTCGCCAATGCAGCGCCACCTACTGACTAAATCTGGACTTACAAATGTCAATTTTAAACAAAAGATTGAGCAAAACAATGACGCACATACGCACGCAATCGTTAAAATAAAACTTTTAAACTTAAAAACTTACAGCCTAGCCTCCTAGCTACCACACTACTGACTAGACTACCTAGTTATTATAGGTTTATACTTATTGATGTCGAATAATTGATATTTCTAATTGATAACAGCTAATTAGGATTGTAAAAAATATTCACAGCGCCCCTTGCGGTGAACGCTGGACTTAAAACCAAATTATTAATTAATTTATTTTACTGGTGTTAGTAATGAACTCTCGTGTGTATATATACAACTAATTACTAACAACATTTTCATTACAAAAAAATGACATTTTTTATAAAGTTTACTGACCCTTTAACCTAAAAAATACAATTAAAGCACACTATTACTAAGACCTCAGACTCGAGCACTGACTGACTAAATAGCCATGCAGTTCTGAAATAAAGGAGACTAGACTCTAATTAACTTATACATATAATTATACATAGCCCAATGCAATTATTATTTAAGTCATTGATTAACAGTTACTAATTGTCGAGCATCAAAATTTTAATAACGGATCTCACCATTAAATTGTATTCACAAATAATGAAATGGTGATTAAAGGATTGGAAAAAGGATAACAAATGAGTTTCAAGCATTTTATTCAATGGTCATAAATACTGTGAATAGTATGCAAAAACCACCTTATTTATTCTCAGGGTGAATTAATTGAATGTTGTTTATTGTTATCTATAAATCCAATCAACATTTTTATTTGAAATAACAGTGATGTTTATATTATATTTTTAAACTTAAATAAATAAACACAAAAAAATAACAAAATATATATCAAGAGGAAAACTGCAAAGTTTATTTATTTTTCATATATTAAACTACATATATATATGCTATATATATATGTTAGACTCAAAAATGTTTTAATATTTTAATTACAACTGATTTAAATATCAGTTATAAATTTTAATCATAAGAAACAAGGTTCGAACTATTGGTAACTTTCATGACAAATTGAAATGCTTTTGAAAGATGATAAAAAGCGGAAACATATTTAGTACTGTATTAAAAGCAATTAAGCAAGGTACTAATTAAACATTTAGTCATAGTGAAAATGAGAATATAACATTGATTATTTCTTGTGCTAGTTACAGCAGTAACGAACAGTAACCAGCAGGCTGGTAGCTAAGTAACTAGCTGTGCATAAGTACAGTCCCAGCAGTAACAAGCAGGCTGGTAGCTTATTAAGTAGCTATATATAAATACAAACCCAGCAATAACAAGCAGACATGTAGCTAATTAACTAGCTGTACATAAGTACAGTCCCAGCAGGATGGTAGCTAAGTAACTAGCTGTACATAAGTACAGTCACAGCAGGCTGGTAGCTAAGTAACTAGCTGTACATAAGTACAGTCCCAGCAGGCTGGTAGCTAAGTAACTAGCTGTACATAAGTACAGTCCCAGCAGGCTGGTAGCTAAGTAACTAGCTGTACATAAGTACAGTCCCAGCAGGCTGGTAGCTAAGTAACTAGCTGTACATAAGTACAGTCCCAGCAGGCTGGTAGCTATAAGTAACTAGCTGTACCAGCAAGATTTACAACTCCATGAAATAAATTGATAAAAATATAAGCCACTTAGTTAGCTCAGTTCTAAGCGTGTGTTTAGGTCCGTAATTGCATAATGGCCTTCAATAAATTCTGATATAGTTTTCAGTCTATTATTTATTAATTGATAGATGATTGCATAGCGCTTCTCCAATTTATTGCCTTTTTTCTGGTCAGGCATGGAAACAAGAAATTAATAGAAATTAAAACTGGAACCTCCAACGTCAACACACCGAGGTAAAATTTTATAGTTTTTTCATTGATTGTAGCATTTTGTTCATTTTCATTATTTGTATTATATCATTTGTTGTTTGTAAAAAAGTTATTTTATTTGTCATTAAGTAACTGTTATCGACTTGTAGGAATCATCAAATTCAATCATATATCATATATATTGTAATTCATATCTTTACATAAAAACTTTAAAAATTCCAATTATATATATATGATCACTGGCTTATCATGATTACTGGAGAAAAAATAAATTCAACTAGCCAATTTTGTTTTTTAAATGCAAAAGTTATAAATAAGAATGTATTTCATTTACCATCCTCATACTTCAATATTGTCTGCCTATTTATTAGCAACAAATATTATTAAAATCTGTTCATAAATGTAATAGGGACAACTTCAATTTGAAGTACCAAAGATCAGAAAAAGCTTCCGAATAGGTATTATCTACGAGACCAGTCTTCAATAATTAAAATAGACAAAACCTATTTAGATTCCAAATAACCAAACTGCTGTTTAATACCGGTAACGTTCAATTTTTTCATTAAAATAATATTCAAATTTATTCAAATTAGGAGATCGATATTTCGTATCAAAAATACTCGAATAAATTCAAGAGTCTAAAATATAGTCTAAAGCTGAATGTTCATCGAATCTAAAAGTAAATTAAAGAATGAAAGAAATAATATTTTTTGATGAATAATCGAACAACAATAATTAGTGTCAATCCTTATGACGAATCTACTTACCATTTTATTTGACATTATCGTTTATGAGTTCGTTACCTAACGTAGAAGTATCTACATCAACTAGGATTGGTTTTGTTATGGGAAACTACAGAATCTCATGGATCGAAAATTGTTCTTTGTTTTTATTGATTAATATTATAGTAATTAGCCATGTTACCAAGCCACCCAGATGATACCTAACCAGTAACCACCAATACTGCATTTATCCATCCATTCAAGTGGCTCAGCAACTCAAATTTTAGCCTAATATAGGTACAATTGACTTTAATACCTAGTCAGTGATCATTTGCTGCATCTAAGTGGTGCTGAAATTAGGCCATTAAGGAAGGTGAAAATGAAGAGTGATTCAGCTAGGTACCGGTGAAACGGCTTGCTTCCATTCTTACCTCCACAAATTCTTCTAGTTTTTTTTATACGTAATTAATTGCCGAATGAATCAAGCAAAGTAACTGTAATTGCATCGGTTAAACCCAAACATTGATCATCAAAATTAAATGATTGAACGCTATCCATATTACCACCTACCTACCTATATCTCCATCCTGATACCATAAAATTCCGAACAAGCAATCTTGAGATTAGATATTATGGACCGACTGTTCATTACTAGATGTTGCTATTGGTTAATAATAAGGATTATCTCTACGAAGGATATAAGTATTTAGAGACACACCTAAAAAGCCTAGTGGGGAGCAGGAAGATCCACCTCCATTGATGCTAGGTAGCGGTTAAGCGAATTAGGTAACTTCTTCTGCAGAGAGTAATTACCATCTGCTGTCGAAAAATTTGTAGCGAATTAAAAATATTACTTGTATACAAAAAGCAGTACAACCACCATAATTTGCTTGGGTAATTACAAGACCTTATATATAATTGAATAGAATTTGACACGATCATTAATGCTCTATTAAACTAGATTCGAGCCAGGATGCAAAATCCTTTAATATTTCCATGAGAAAATTGTTTGGAATATGTGGTTTCAGTTATCATCATTCACTTAATAAATTGCAAAATTAAACCGCAGCGGAATGCAGAAAACCATTCAATAGAGCCAAACAAAGGCAGAGGAGAAAAATTAGAAAATATAATGGTAGCTATATTATGATTATGATAATCTGACAATTATGTTTAATGAAGCATTGAATGGAGAAAAAATGTTCTAATTACTACAGGATAAAAACTAAATAACTGTACTTCTTTTGTATTCTGAATTAGATAAAAAAAGGGATGTATTGAAAGTATTCTCAGAAGTTTATGAGAAAACAGAAATTTTGTGCAATTTATGATAATGAGAATATGAACTATTTTCCATTTCATATTTTAAAATATGAATTTTATCAATAAGAACGGAAAAAAATCGATATATCAGTAAATGCAATGTTAAACAGTGAGGTGCTATCATTTCGTAGTATTTCGCCAATTGAAATAACAGAAATAGCTTTATACCTACTTCGAAGACACCTATAGTCATTTGTAGACAGAGAAAACAATTTACAGGAACATTAATTTATTACTATACAAGATTTATTTATATGAATGACTTTGCTCTTTTCGTGAGATTGTTACTCAGTTCACTAAGTCTCTGCGAGTAAGTACAGTCTGACAAATTAAAAACTGTACCATCAATGCATATTTATGACACACAATGTTGATGATCAAAGATAACTTCTTTGATCAAATTATCCTCTTCCTCTAAAACCAAAAAGTTCAACATTTTTTTTACCTTCAGATTGGTGCTGTTTTCCGATGCCGTGGCCATGGTGGTAGTACCTATAAGTGCTCTAAGGCTGATGTTAGATGCTATCTTGATAGGAAAGTGAGCTTTGTTTAACCCTCAGTCGGCTTGGTTTGAGGATTTACAATTAGAATTGAAGAAACACAATATCTGTATGTGTCACAGGCTCAGATTCTTTCCCATAACCATTAATATTACATTTTACTGTGAACCTAGTTACCGGGAGTCTTTTTCACCAACCTAATGATGGTGACGATACAAAATCATCTATTTCCGCAATAGCTTATTCATTGTTCTTAGCTTTATTATATCTCTTGTATTTATATCACATTTAATTAAATGATAATCTAAATGATTTGGCAATGTTATATAGATTTGTTATAATATACTTTTATATTATACACTGTTAAACTTATATGCATTGAACTGTTTTTAATTCATGATAGTAAAGAAACCTATTGTTTACTGCGAAAGAAATATTTTGTTACAGTTAGTATTTAACTTAGAATATTCGCTTTATAAAATCACTCGTGTTATCAGAAAAAGAACATATTGTGCTATTCACCTGATATATTGCATACTGTTTCTAATCTGAGGTAATACCGCGAATAAAAGGTAGGCAAGAGTTATATTTCTTAGAGTGATTCCATCACGAAAAACTTTCAGCGGGTAAATGTAAATAGAGAACTCTTTCTTGCGAAGATACATTTACTTATTTACTTTATTCACTTTACTAACTTCACATTTCCAAAATGAAAACTTTAATATTTCTTATGCTTGTAGATATTTTAAAACTGTTCTAGGTACACAACGACGAATTAATAAGATTGGGAATGTATAGAAAATTAGAAAACTGTGATTTGTGAAATTGACATTTTTACACTCATATTTCACTTTTTCTCTGAAAGTTCATATGTATACCGGTAATATTACTATATGTTTGTAGCATCACCTCGATATCGGAATATGCTGTTCCGATATCAAGATATGAAACAATGAAATAATAATTTCATTCATGAAATAATGAAATCTTTAAGAAAATATATTACCTATATCATTTTCACTCGATATATTGAGAAACTAGTTCACTTGAACAAATGTATAATCAATGAATAAATAAATCGCACTACAAGAGTCCACTTGTGTTATACCTTATCAATATGAATAAATATACCTTCATATATGATAAATATATAAAATCGATGCAGTATATTTTCGACTAAGAATAGATGCGGAATGTACCTCCCAAAATAGACACTTTGATAAAATGAAAATATATGAAATTGGTTAACTCAGTCCAGACGTATGATAACAATTTTAAGCCCTTAAATTGGTCACTGCTGAAGGCATTCATGCGATGATATTTCTTTTGCACAGTGTTTATTTTGACTATTAAATGAAGATTAATTATTGTACTCATTCCGTACCGTGCGTAGAATTTAGAGAAATCATTGTAACCTAGAGTTACCAGTTATATATTCATGGTTGTTTTCCGTACTTACGTATTTGGCATTTCGAAACTCGCTTTAATTGCAGTAGGTTGGTAATAATTGAATCTCTGTGTATTTTACCATGAGTTGTAACAAGGATATTTCCCCTAATTAAACAAACCAACTAAGTACCTACTGAGGTATAGAAGAAATGGGAAAAAATTCTGTTCCGTAGAATACAGATTTATGCAGCTCCTGACGAACAGTTTTTGTGGAAACTGGGTTCTGTGTGTGTTCATTGAGCTCTGCAGGGATTTCAGGAGTCATGGTCTTGCGATTTTCTTTAACGATTCGATCACTCTCAGACAACTTCGACTTCGGTCAAACCTGTGCTTTGCTGATGACGTTTTTTCCCTTCAGAGGAAGTCATTACTTTTGTGACAGTACCTCTTGAGACGCCAAATATTCTGACATTTCTTTAAACTAGCTACTGTCATACGGGCACCAAAAACTTGTCATCTTTATTAGTCAGGGATGTCTGTCAAATGTATAAGGTTATAGCCAGTTTTTTTGAAAATTCGATAATAAACATCTATGTTAATTATTTTTAAATAAGCAAATAAAAATTAACACTTAAACAACCAAGTAGTCAATTTGACTGTTTTAATTTTTTTCCTTTTCAAACAATTGTATCTCATAAATTACTATTGGTAGGTACTTGACTTGCAACTTTTTAATATAACGAGACTTTAAAAATTAAAAAGAAATTATTTCCCTCCTATAATAACTTATGAAATATATAAAAATTGTATCACTTGTTAAATTGGATGTGATCAAAATAGTCTAACCAATCGTTATATTCTTTAACAAGCATATTAATTCCTAATTACATTTTATCTCGTTAAATAGTTATTTTATTTCCAATAATCTGATTAATAGTAAGTACATGGCAAGACCCATGACACTTGCTAACTAAATTAACCCTCATTTGGGTTATGAAAAGGAAATTTAATGATTAGTTGTCAGTACCATCAGTGGTTAAACTAGGTAGTTAATTATTCCGTTACCGATCATTCATCGTATCTATTTTTGTGAAGCTGCCGAAGATAGAAGAATTATATTTTATTTAGGTATATAATAATATAGGTGGCACATAATGTACCTATAGTTAGGACCTAATGTTTTCCATATAGTTACTGTTAGAGTTGTAGTGTATATTAGGAAGAGGTCTATATGACAACTCGTCAACGGACAATTCGTCCACGAATTGCTTTAATTTGTATTTTAAAGTGTTTATGGAATATATTTCAGATAACATTTAGCTATTTCATTATTAGCTATGTGTAAATATACAATAATATAATAGTGACTTAAGCCATACAGTTATAAAATTAGATATACTACAAGGGTTGACTATATCTTAAATTTATTTACCACGTTTAATTTTTTGCATTAATTAATGAGCTATGGGTATCTAAAATTTAGAATTGAAATAACAGGGTACTAACAAGCATAGGGTCACGCAGGTAAATTGCGGCCCTTTAATTTTTAATTGCGGCCCTCTCAAGAGAGAGTCTAAAACATTCCGAACTGAAATTACATTAAAATGTTGCTTACTTACCAGAAGAAGCACAGTGCATGCTATAATTCATTAATTTAAGTTTTGAATGATTGTTTTGAAGCTATGATGTTTCTGCTGTCAGACTCAGAGGCCGCAGTTAGTTAATGTGCCGCAATTTACCTGCTTGACCCTAAGTGTGTGGATACGTAAGAATTAAAGTAACTATAATAGATGTAAATAATTTTTACGTTTGAATAATTAAACGTAACACTAAAAAGTACCAAATTCTAGTTAATTTTTAGTATCATTTTTTAGTAGTATATTATATACCTGCATATTATTATGTATGTAATTTATGTAGTCACTGTTAAAAATATTTTGCTATAAAATATTAATTTCTGAACCAATATTACATCTAATTACCTAATCTGAATACTACAATAGATGATTATTGTAGTTACCGTAAATAAACACCACTAAGAATATCTCCGTTTTCTCGTTTTCTACATTTATGTACTGTAATAACATCGAGACATAAGACATAACCGACTTTATAAGACTCGGATGTAATAAAAGCAGGGCCTGCCTGTATATCATTAAAAAAGTATTAAGTTTCATTATTCTACTGATACCAGCCAACATGATAAAAAGATTGCAATAAGAATTTAGGCAAAGACCATACATTTCTGATTACCATCAAAAACAGGTGTTATATATAAATAATATATAAGATAAAATATGTACTCACAATAGATATAATACAAAATAAAGCAATTCGTGGACGAAATGTCCGTGATTAGGAAGCTATAGGTGCCTAGTAGTATTTTATAGGTAATAAATTTAGTTATTATATAATATTGTAGTAGTTTTCAATACCTTACCTTGGTACGTACGAATGTTTTGGATATTGATGATGTAGGTAGATATTTGATAATGCTTTAGTACAGTGGTTTCCAATATTTTTATGCCATTTCCCCTTCCACCAAGTTCAACCCTTCATGTTTATGAGAGAAACAGCAGTTAAAACACACTGTGATTATTAACTAATATACTTTTCAAATGTGCGAATATACTGAACAACTTATAGTTACATAGTAAAGTGGGTAGGGAGCAGACAGTAAAACCTAAGCGTAACCTTAGAGAAAATCTATCTTGGATTATATTTTTTTGCTAATAGGTATTGTAAGTTATTGTCCTCCAGGCAGGTTCAAATTTCCTCCCAGGAGGAATTTACCCCAGTTTGGGAACTACTGGTGTAGTACTAGTGGGTACCTACCTAGGTTATCTAGAATTTTTTATGATATTGCTGTAGAAAGTAAGTACCTACTTATGTTTTTGATATTATTGCTATAGGTTGCTGTCTTTAAAAGATCTAGCTTTAAAATCTTTCAATATTTATTATTAATTAGTTAACTCAAAATGAATACCAATATGAATGCAAGCGCTTCATATGTTCTCTTCTAAATTAGTTTATTATACTTTTGTGCTATTTAGTTATTACACTAGGAATAATTAAAACCTGCATACATAATGAAGCCAACCAGCAAATATAAAATAATATTTTACTTCTCTTTAAACAGAAGAAATTATTCTAATTTCTAAATATTCTTATTTTAATCTCACTAACTGCCGTTCATGAATACTTGTTCTCATTTAGTTGGCATTATGCCCCAGGGTGCTCTCTCCAGAAGCTGTCTGTGATGAATTGGAGAAAAGGGGGATGGGGGTCATTAGCCCCCCCCCAACTGATGTACTTTGGTTATTGATTATAATTTCTCAATTTTACCATTTCTATATTTTTATTACCGTTACTTGCAGTTTCAGAGAATAGTGTTAGGGTCAAATATTGTTCTAATTGGAAGGTCTGGACAATCTTTGGTTAGGTATGCATATATATAATGTACTACCACCTCTTCATTTTCCTCTTCCGTCCGTGAGTGTAACCATCGGTGCTTGTGTTCTTGTCACATTCATTTTTAAGTGACTGTTCTACGAGAGTAGCTTCTTTGCATCCATGAGCTTGCCATGGGTGGTGTAGCTTCTTTCTGAAATACTACTTCTTTTGAGTGTGTAACTCAGATCTGTTGAAACTTGTAATAGAGGTTAAACTCTCAGAAGTATAAAATTACTTTTTCTTTTTTAAGAATTAAGTTGTTAGTGGTTTTGGAATCTGTTTCTTTGAATTTTGTTGTCACATCAAAAGTTGATGTCTTAAGGAAAAAGAACATGAAACGAAATAGTAACATCTTGGGTTAAATATGTCAAAATTTTTAACAACCTTGATCTATTTACCAATACAAGAGGTGTTAATTAAGTAACTCTGTACGTTTCAATAGTCAAATAAATGCATCATACTTACCAGTTCAATGACTATAGCTAACCTACAATCAATCTAGATCATCTGCGGTATCTTCATCTAATATAATATCATCATTCCCAAAGAAGATCATCTATAATCATGGTTGAGGATGTAAGATTTTCAGATGCCTTGCACCGGGATATGGCTAATGAAGCGTCAGTCATCACAGTAAATAGATTCGTCTAAAATAGACAGCTTAATTCCACCCATTTGGGAGTTGTTGGTAAATGGTACCACCATTGATATAAGTTGTGTGTTTGGGTAGACCGCTAGTGTTGGGGAAAACTTATCGCTTGTTTCTGTAGCAACTTTTCACCACATAATGTTTGAGTTCATATCGCCACTGCAGAGAGGTGACACTTATTGCTAGAGTTTATGAAATGAGAAACACCTAGCCTGTTTGTTTACATTCTCTAGAGAGAGAACTGTTTTAGAATTAATAATGAAGTGATTCAGTAAGACAATGATGATAGATTGACTTTAGTGTTAGCAGATAGTGTTCATTTGGCTTAACATATGCTGATGTTTCCTTCTTGTTCTAGTTTGCTGTTAATGATATAGATTATGCAAATTATGATTAGAAATTGGATTTGCAATGTATAAGTACATCTGTTCTTGTACTAAAGTACATAAAAAGTACTAAAGAACATTGTACTTCTACTTAAAAACCGCTTGGAAGTTCGCCGTACAGAACATAGATTAAAATTTGACAGCCAATTAACTTGAACAAAATAACTTTAAAACTAACATAAGGGTGATTAACTTATTTGTACAAAAACATGAATCTGAACGCCCCAATTCATTCAACCATATTTAATTATATGTCATGGAGGTAAATGCATGTGGTAATTGTAAATGGTGCTCAGAGATAAAACAATTTATGGATGAGACGAATGCAGTTAAAACTTAAAACCGGAATATTGCTATTTGAACAAAATGACTGATCACAATGTTCTATCTATGTCCCGCCTATTCTTATTTAAAAACATTAATTAAATTGACATACTAGATAATTATATGAACCATAAATATAACTCTATCTGCTTTTAATGGCGTGCTTTCGTTTATTTATGTGATGTGGAGGTATGGGTAGTATACCTTTCTGCAAATTCGAAACTAGGTTTGTAAAAAAAATTGTACTAGGTAGTGTTATATATTGGAAAACTATTAAATTTGAATAAAAGAACACTAATTGCTCTAGAGAGTGGTTACTCTCTGTCACTTTTCTCTGGTATAGAGGTGTGCAGTTGATGAAGGTAACTGCTGATCAGAAAGGTATGGTTTGTGTTTTTAGGTGACATGGTGGTGCAGTGATTGATGGTAAGTAAATAGGCTGGTGATTTGCCTCTCTGAGGGGAACTCACCACTCTTAATGAGGGCAATAAGATGCTATTTACCCTCACACATAATGATATTACCGAGGGAATTATCTGAAAATGAATGAGCTACAGGTGGGGAAAGGTAAGAATTAGCTGACAGTTTCACGATTAAACTCATATAGAAAAAACAACATTCAGTTTAACATTTTATCTTGATGTTTTAATCGGTATTGGATACCAATTAAAGTAACCAGTTGAATGTTTATTTTTATATGACCGAAAACGTGAAACTGTACGATAATTCATAACTTAATCTAGATCTTCAGCAGAAAATATTTAAAAAATTAAGGAATTAAATATGCCTATCAACTCTTTTTACAGGTGAAGCTTATGATTGGTAGCGTTTATATTAGTGAAATGCAAGTGGCACATAGTTTTATATTTGCTGGTTGTCTTCTATATATGCAAACAGTTTTAATTATTCTATATGTAATAACACAATAATAACTTAGTTTATGCTTCTTATTTTCATTTGAATCTAAATTGGTTTAATTATTAACGCAATATAACTACCAAATTTTTCCAATTTTATTTCTTGAGATAATATATATTTGATAATGTTTCTAATTTCCAATATAATAGATATTTTAAATAATTGTAATTAATTACATTCAAAACATATACTATATTTATGTTACACGCCTAAAACCAAACTATAATATAAAGACATTATAGACCACATTAGAAATATAGTTTTTCACGGTTATGGAATTTCTACTCGGAAAACTTTCTTCATTTTCATTCCAAAGTTTTTCTCCTGGTTATTTTTTCACATCTTCCCTTTCTAAAGTTTATTCCTATGATCAATTTATATTTAGCCTAACCTAATACAGTTCCTATATTGCATCTATGTAGAAGGATTGGAGGACAGAAAGGATTCCAGGGTTTCTGAAGGACATTATTACGAAGTTAAGAGACACTGAAACAGATGTGACGCAGAGGGACGTCATTTCCTTTGTGCCTGCAGGCTATGCTATTTTCATAGCCTATAGAACACTCTAAGACTCTTAGAATATATCAAAACTATCCTCTAGAGAAGAAAAAAGAACTAGAGTGTACTCACAACTACACTTTTGTGGCACAATAAATAATTATTGAGATCTCTCGAATGTTTTAGGCATACCACCAAATTTAATTTTATTTATTATATTCATATGTATTTTTCTCCAAAGAATCTGAAAAACACAAAAGTTTTTTGTAGAAACTAATACTTTTTGAGATATGAGGGTTTGAAGTCATTTCTTCCCTATCTATTACTGAAGGATTAAGAACTTTAAAAACCTTTTGAGAAAACTCGTGTTCTCACGGAAAATATTCAAACATTATAGATTTTTTTATATGAAGCTTTAATGCAGTTCTTTGTATCCGCTAGTTTGTTTTACTGCACACTTCATGATTGTTTAAGGACCCTCCCCCCCATTTCCCCTGCCAGGTCATTAAACAATAGTGAAGTGTGCAGTACAATAAATTTGCGGTTACAACTAACTACATTACGGTGATTTATGTTGAGATTCTTTCAAAATAAGAATACATTTCAA
Organism: Caprella mutica; assembly: GCA_947561585.1. Taxonomy (NCBI): domain Eukaryota; kingdom Metazoa; phylum Arthropoda; class Malacostraca; order Amphipoda; family Caprellidae; genus Caprella; species Caprella mutica. Next base: position 419,004 of record CANNZV010001695.1, read on the forward strand.
ACTTATCGTATCGTCGGTAATAGATAGGGAATAAATAACTTCAACACTTCATAGTTAAAAAAAAATCGGATTCTTTGGACAAGAACACACAAGAATATAACAATTGAAATTAGATTTGGTGGAGAGATCCGTCAAATATTAGAGCCCCTTTTGCTAGGACTATCTTTTTAATTTAAAATTATGAATTTGTCAGGTAACAGTATTCTGCCAGTGATACAATAGTTGTTCCAAGATTTAGGAGTTTTTTGTCATTATCATGACTTCAGAGTGAAATGTTGTCGCGTAAGACCTAAAACACGTGATGTCAAAGAAAACACAGAGGATAAGACTGTACTAATGGTTGCAATTACACCTCAGTTCTCGTGTCATAATTTGGAGAGTTTACGCTCAGATACTCACTCTATGGTACATCTGTACAACCAACACCAATTAGTACTAGCAAACAAAACACAAAATATTCTTTACCAATTACTCCCTTTTAAGTTTCTCTTTTTCCCCACATAATCCCACGATAATTCGTGCATAATTGACGCGAATGCTGCTTGTATGCGCTTGCTGGCCTCGTGAACAGACCAGCGCTAGCTATATCTCGACTCCGTATTTGTTCTGAACTTTTCTGTCTGTTGGCGGGGAATAATAGCGCGGCAAATAAAACAGGCAATCCTTTTTACTCATTACGATAATTATTTCATTATTAGATTTGTGTCAGTCAAAGTTGCAATAATTATATTGCGTATGTGTATCCACGCAGGAGTCTACCTATTCAAAGAGTAATCATTTCCAATTAAAGCATGGGGGGTGACGTTATCCCATGGGTCGGTTATATTGCCGCAATATTCCTTTGATATTCTACCTATCACAATTTATGAAAAGTTTATATTTTTTATATTTAAAGAGAGAGAGGAGAATTTTTATAG
>CANNZV010001696.1:0-134890 GCA_947561585.1 Caprella mutica
GTCGTGATAAACTCACTCTTAAATAAAAAACGAATTAAAGTAAATTAAATCGTCTCATCACTTTCGGAGTAAGTGACTGAAATTACTTTAACTGAGTGACGAGTTATTTCTTCTTCATCAAATAAAGTTGGGAGCCCTACTCCATATACTGAATAATAGTATAATAATGACATCGCGACAGAAACTCACTTTATCTGGTGGTAATCACCCAAGGGATTACGAAGGAAAGGCAGTAAGAAGAGGACAAGAAACATCGCAAGTAGAAAAAAGGAGAGCTACGAGGCAATACTTCATGAAATCTACAATCTAAACGGGAGAACAGAAGAAATCGAATGACTCCAGAAAAAAGGAAAGCTATGAGGCAACCCTACATGAGATTTATAATCTACACTACCATCTGGTAAACAGGCAGCTAAACAACGAGAGGCAAATTAGGTGATGCTATTTAACTATTAACCTAAAGTTAATATATTGTAATGAATTTTGTGTCTGGAATATAATAATGTCTACTTATATTTTTGTATTGTGAATTTTTACATTGTCTTTATTAATCTTTACTAATTACTAATCTTTACAGTGTATATTGAAAGGTTTTGTTAGATAAGGTAGTATGTAATAAGAATGGCTTTACCAAAATACGACACAAATAGTTACAACCTGCCACAAAGGTCCCTATAGTAATATAAAGTGTAGTTATGACACTACATTCCTGGGGGAATGATAGATTTATATCATAGTCTCAAATAATGGAGTAAAAAGTAGTGTCAAAGACCAGTAGCCTCAAATAGCGCAGTTAGTAAAAAGCAAGATGATATGACAATTTTAGTCAATGTGCATCATTTAAAGGTAATAAACTTTTAACAGATATAATTGAATCTGGGAATATATTAATTGCATAGAATATTTTAGATGTGTCGGGATAGTGAAAACTATTTACATTTTGACAGGCTAATAATACCATGTATTTCAGTACTTTTATAATCATCTGACTGAGAACGACATTTAAATCTAATTTATTTTGCATAATTATTCTATAAGTAAAATCATTGAAAACTAATGGAACGTATGTTTCAGAAAGTGAAAGTTGTATAAATGTGCGAAGATTGCAAATAACGTGGAAAGCACGTTATATAACAAAATAACTGTTGTTGGCCTATAAAGGAGAAGTATAATTATAATAAATAATTATAAAGGAATTCAGAAAATCGTATATAAGAATTTCGAAGAAGCTTAGAGAGAAAGTTCAAATGATGAGAACGAACTTAAAATACTATTTTGAAAGTATGAATTTTTAAAGTATTAAGTAAAAAAACATTAGAACAATGTTTAAATGAGCTAATATAGTTGCAAATATATTAGTAGTAACCTGTGTACTCATAAATAGAGATACAGATGGAATATGTAACTGTATATTCACAGATAAAGAGATAAAAATATTCCAAGTTGATGATAAATTAAATGGGTCTTATAACCTGTGAATTTGTCATGTAAATAACCAAAGGTGAATTTGGTAAAGTAACGATATACCTATTTTATATTAACGAGGTAATTTTCCATATTTTTAGTACTGGAATGGAAGTAATTAACCCATTCTCGTATTTCATTAATTTTGCATATTTTAATGAAATGATATTTATTGTTTGTGGCTTAAAAAGCAATAACGTCGATAAAAATCTTTGGAAATTATAAATTACGCTGTTTTATTTAGTAGGTAATATCAAGAGAAAGTGATATCGAGAGAAGTTGATATCATAAAAACGGTTATATCATATAGAAATATACCAAAAGTACAGTCACGAATGTGAATATCTGACTATAGGGTCAAAACATCCTTTAAGTCAGTGAAAGTCAAATGAGTTGTCATATTATAAAATATAGACGAGGTTTCAGGTAAAACCGTAAATACCTAAGATACAACATTGAGTTGTGATATTATAAAATATAAAAAGGGTTTCAGGTAAAACCGTAAATATCTAAGATACAACATTGAGTTGTGATATTATAAGATATGAAAAGGGTTTCAGGTAAAACCGCAAATACCTAAGATGTGCATGTATTGTACATATATGACGAAATCATACCTAATTTTCAGGGATGAAGTCAATAGATAATTATAATGTCAATTTATATTTATAAAAATAAACAAGGTTTCAGGTAAACCGGAAATACCTATGATATGCACGTAACGTACATATGTAACGAATCATACCTAATTTTCAGGGATGAAGTCAATTGATAATTATGATGTATTCCTATTCAAATAGTAATAATCGCAGTGTTTGAAAAAAGAACCTGTCAATCGTTTCAGTGATTTAAGACAATCAAGTCAGATAATGAGTTAACGTAAATAAGATATAACGTAAATATTAAACTCAGAGGTATGACTCAGTATAATAAGAGTGAAACATTTTAAAGGATTGACAAGGAATGATATAGATATATATATATATCTTGAATATTTAAATGACTATTTTGATATTAATATTGTATATTAAATATTTTTGAAGAGATTTAAAGTTACCTAGAGGTTAATACTGCTTAACCATAGTTAATGTAATATCGGGTAATATGTGGTAAATAGAGGGGAAAAGTAGGTTTGATACTAAATAATCAATATGTGATCTAGTCTCAAACTATATTCCTGTAATAATTAAAAGTAAGAAATAATTGATTTGATTAAAGGTTATTGTTTAACGTAATTAAATAATTATATGCTTTAACGTAAAATCTCCAGTAACTCAATAATGAACGAAATAACGATATAAGAAAGATTCAATGCAGTTTACGTATATTGAGTATATATTGAGTATAAATAATTAACTGTTAAATAAGAAGTTTTTGTAATTATTCCAGTAACGAATAATAACTTAAAATAATCACATAGGTGATTAGTTCATATGAACGAAATAATCGTATAAAAAACGATATGAATTCAGACAATTGTATTTGTCAGACGATAATTCTGAGAAAGAAAATGCTATAAGAGCAAAGATTTGCTGAATTTTATAATTAAATTGCAAGACTTGATTTGAATAGTGAATTAAATGCAAGCAATCGAACATAAATGTATAAGAGATAAAACAATTATCTTAAGACTCTTTTTCTATTAATAAAGTATAAAATATAGCAAACGTTATATATATATAAAAATATAACTTAACGTAAAAATATAACGAAACTTGATTTTATAATAGTTGACTAGTAAAAAGTCAAGACTAAACGTAATCTTGAAGGAAGCGATGTAAATTTTCAAGTGGGAAGTTATTGTCAACAGAGCTATTAAAATTAGTCGAGGTGGTACAGTCAGTAACACTATAGTTGACGATAGCAAGGATATAATATGAATAAAATAATGAGTATTATATGGAGAATAAAAGATATAGGAATTAATGTGATTATTCCAGTAGGTTACTCAGAAATAATAATTAATTATTTAATTAATTATTTGATAAATAAATGAGTTTGAAAGAGAGCTCTTGATGATTTCTTTTAATGATAACTGTAATGTTTGATAAATAAATGAGTTACAGGTTCTTCGTCGAAATAAAATCATGGAATTAATGTCATGAAATAAGTGTAATATCATAATTTAATAATATGATAAATTTGAGGAACTGAAGTAATATAAGTTATTACTTGTGTGGGAATTAGAACCTGTAAGAACAATGTATGAATAAGAATTAATAGTTATTTATAATTAAATGACATGAAGTAATTCAATCTACTGTTCTCTATGAACTGTATTGTAATACAATCCAAGATGTAGCAGGAACTAATATTTGAAACACCATAACAAATGGAGAGTTTAACGAATGATTTGAATGATAACAAGATACGAAGCAAATATTTCAATTAATATTATTTCACATTTAATTCGAATTCTTTTATTTATAATAGAAGTGTAATATTTTATGTTGAATTTTTGATTTTCAAGATGATAAATAAAAATGTTTGTACTTGTTAATTAAAATAAAGATACTGAATTCTTGATATATAAATTTAGGAATGAATTCTAAATAAATAGTCGAATATTATTGAATGTATAATGAACAATGAAAACATGCAATATAATATACATGTACTTAAATTCTAATGTTTATGTACAATGATATATAAAATAATTGCTGAAAAAGATAGTTCGTTAAAACTTTTATATATGATAATATATAAATATATAACCATTCTGTTATGAAGGAAATGTTTGAATCAATCTTAAGGGGAACATTCTATTTATTCCTCTCAGAATGAAGAATAAAATAGACCCTAAAGAATTTCCAAACATAAGTTAGGCGAACATTCTATTTATTCCTCTCAGAATGAAGAATAAAATAGACCCTAAAGTATTTCCAAACATAAGTTAGGCGAACATTCTATTTATTTCTCTCAGAACGAAGAATAAAATAGGCTCTAAGAATTTCAGAATAATCTCAGGGGAACATTCTATTTATTCCTCTCAGAATGAAGAATAAAATTAGACCCCAAAAAGATTACAATAATGGATTGAAGTGTAATTAAGTGTGATTATACATGGAATTGTGATATAAATATATTAGAAAGTTATAAATCAAGATGTATAATTAATTATATGTTGATATTTGAAAAAAGGGGATATTCCTAATACATAAAGAATATTCATTCTAAACTGTAAGGGTAAATATTACTAAGAGAAAACGTAATTGCAGGTTCAAAGGTCAACCAGAGTACAGTAAATACCCTGAAAAAGAAAATCTTCTTTTAAAGAAAAATTTCAAGGGGGAACCGTAATATTTCAAGATTTATAAAAGAATGAATGTAGTTGATTTTACATGAGTATAAAAAGGATTAAAATGAAATCGTAAATAATAAAAGCGATTGAATAGAACGGATTTATTTCTTTAAAATAAATGAATTTATTAATTAAACTCAGTATAGCAGCTTAAATGTAATTAAAAAGTTTGAGTTTAAAAGGGACAGTTAAATAATTTAATAAATAATGTATGGATTCAATATAAAGAAAACTGTTGAAAAGTTTAATGATACTGAAATAAGAGTAAGAGACTCTTTAATGATAATTGGGAATTACGAAAATATTTTTGAGTATTGAGTTTCATGATAGCAAGAATCTTGATGATATTTAAATTATTACTTGAAAAAATAAATGAATACATTAAACTTGAGTTAAAGCAAATGAAAAAAATAATGAGATTAAATTCTGTTCAAGAATTTATGATTATAAAAGGAACATAACGAAATATAATGAATAGCTAAAAAACGACATAGTGTATGTTCAATTAATTTCTTTCAATGGTTAGATCAATAACATTAACTCTTCAGGGTAACTACAATATACACTGATGTTTAAAGAAATGTAAATTATAAATATAATGCATTGATGTTTAGTGAAACATAAAATATATATGTATAAATAACTGTGTGTTTGTAAGTTAAGAGTAATTAAGAAAATTATGTTGACTAACACTTATAATTATTGATGAAATGTAATGTAATGGTAGATAAATAATCTATGTAAGATGTAAGTTTCTTGTATAACCTAGTAAAGTTCACCTGTAATTGCAGAAACACACGTAAAGGAGGCTAACCAAAAGCAATGAACCCCATCCATCTGACGATCTGACGTTATGGGCAAGACATCGGTTGAAGGTGAATTACTTGATTTTACTATGAATTTATCACTATAAGTGAAAATCTTGTAAAGTAACGTAACAATAAAAAGAAACATAACAGTTTTGATTGTGTCCAAGATTTTCATGAACCTAGTTTTAAGTGAAAAATATGTTATATATATAAACTAACCCCTTCTTTACAGTTTTATAATAATAGGAATATGTATTGTAAACTGAATGAGGTATATTTTGAAATAAATGTTATGTGAGATATATATTATCAAACTATGATATTACTTGAAGGATTATAACAATACTATAATATTAAAGAATTTTGTAGAATCATTGTACAAAATTTTGGAAATAATTAAAACAATCATGTTTTAGCAATAGTAAAATAGTAATATTATCCTTCAACTGTAAGTCTAAAAGTAATAGTTAGATAAAAATGTAATCCTAATTATACTTAAATTAATGATTTATTTTTTCCCAAAACTTGAAAAACATCTCTCGAGAAACTGGAGCAGAGCAATAACAAACCAGATGTTGGAACAATCCAACACCAGTAACTTGTTGATCCGAAAAGGATAAGCCGAGCTACGCCTAGTGACGAGAAGGCTGAGCAGTGGAGCACACTTGGTGATGACTTCACAGTCATACTTGATGATGACTTCACAGTCATACTTGATGATGACTTCACAATCATACTTGGTGACGACTTCGCAGTCATACTTGGTGACGTCACAAACCAATGCCCGATAACCTGAGGGAACCATTCATTCTGAAGGAGGAGAATGAACATGGGGGCTTCAACTCTCATGTACCTACTTTGAGAAGTTTTCTCTGATGGTACCGACACATTTAGATCATTTCACCTTGATCTTATTATTCTAAATTTTGGATTATTACTTTAGTCCAATTAACTTAGATTTCTATACTTTGAATTTACTTGAAAGAAAGTTTATATATTAATTGCTTATTGAAACATTCAGGTTATGAGCATTTAATCATTGATGTTTATTTGAAAATTAATTCTTTAAAGGATTACTTAAGATAGTTTACAGATTTCGAAGTTGAACATTTGATTTAAAGTAACTTTAATTTCATTGAATATTTTAAACGAAATCTGAATATGTTTATTCAATACGAATAAAGATAGGTTATGTAAGGCTAACAATAGTATAGATGAATACTAACCAATAATATAGCTCGTATAATATTACATAACATATATAACCATAGTTTAAGAAGAGAGAAGTTTAAGATAAGTAATAACGAATTTAGTTTTACTCATATATTTTGAAATGAATATTTTGGATTTAAAATTAACTATAATGAAGTTCTATTGATTATAGATTATATTCATTTGAGATATAAAAGTTAATTAAGTTCTATTGATTATAGATTATATTCATTTGAGATATAAAAGTTAACTAAGTTCTATTGACTATATAGCTTATATTCATTTGAGATATAAAAGTTAACTAAGTTCTATTGACTATAGCTTATATTCATTTGAGATATAAAAGTTAACTAAGTTCTATTGATTATAGATTATATTCATTGGAAATATGAAAAGTAATTAATCTCTATTGATTTTGAAATTAATTTCATTTGAAAATTACTTAACTTTATTTCCGACGTTTCAAATTACGATGCTTGAAGTAGAAGATATAATAATAGTAGATATATTATAATCGTATGCTTAGATTTTATTGATAATCTTATTTGTAAGCATTATAATTTTGGTTCTTGAATGAAAGTAAGATGTTTATAGTTGAACTATATTGCAGTAAAGTATTAAACGAACTTTATATTTTGAAGAAAAACTTTAAGGGTGTTTTCAATGACTAGACATTCACCTGGATACTATTTCCATTTAAGTGTTTAAGAAATGAGAACATAAATATTTAATTTTTAGAAAGGTAATGGTTACTTTATTCAAAAAAATTAAAATATAAATTTAGCAGTTATAGATTGAAGTTTTATGATTGTTCAACTTGAATTTGAGATTCATAATTTGATATTTCATGTTTTGAATTTTAGAACTGGATGAAATGGGATTTCAGGTTCAATTTTGAATAATTATAAATAAGGTTAGATATTTGAATATCTTTATTAGTTAAATAAATTCCATAAAATGAAAATATATTTTTGATGTATGTTTCTGAATATGAGTAGAATGACTTATAAATTTTACTCTATTTTGATTTAATATCGTGACCAGAGGTAGAATTCATGATTACATATATGATAGGAATTGTCTTGTCATCATACTTTTGTACACACAATTTTATGATGAAAAGACTGATCTATTTAGCAGATCAAATTTTAATCTGAAATTCATAATACATGAATCGAGTGATTAAATTTCTTTTGTTTTAATAGATATGATTTATGTTTCGGACTTAGAAATTTTAAGAAATTTCATAGGATGTTTTCCGAGTGTTGTTCGAAATTTCTTAGGATATTTTTCGATTGGATTTCGATAATAAGGGTTTAGAAATTGAAATTCAACCGACAAGTCGGTTGAAACATGAAGGGGGGAGTGATATTAACAATAGAAAGATTGTTAATACGCTGAACTTGTATCTTTACTTAATCTTTCAATTTCTATAATTTGATAATCATTTAATCAGACATAATCTTTTTAATCTGGTACACTGTTCATTAGAAGGAAATGCTATTTAAATTTATGGTCATGTTATTCTCGCTAGGAGCTCGAATATAATTATAAACGAATAGCTTTGAACTTGTAACTTCAGAACATAACTTTATAACTTGTAACCCAGAGCTATAACTTGTAACTCAGAATATAACATTATAATTTGTACTAAAGTTATATAACTTCATGAACTTTGTAAATCAGTTATACAACTTAGAATATTGAGTTCTTTTTCTATAGATAGAATTGAAACTAATACTTAATTAATTTAAAAGGAATTAAGCAAGTATTTCAATTATTCTAATTGAAATACTTAATTATTAGTTAGGAACTTGTAACATTTTTGATCATGTATAGGTTAAACAGGACTCTGAAATAGTATGCTTAAATTTGGATGTTTATTAGTAAATCAGGTTTCACTAAAATGAACTATTAGTAAATCTGATCGATCTATATGTTAATCGTATAGAAAGCCATTACCACTAGCGTGTTAAATTTGAATAATGCATTGTGTGTTATTTCTATCTGCAGTGAGTAGAAAAACATCTTTGAAAAGTACTATCAGTACCTTAACAGAAGTTTATTCACTCACTGGAAGGTTGGACTCTCCAGTTCATCCTTTAAATACCATTGACACCTAACTAAAGTGTTCATAGTTCGCGATGGTGTCTTGAAGACTGGTTGGTCGGACCAAGTCAGGTCGGACTTGTCCATCCACGGGTGTCGTGAGTTGGCAACTCAGACCCTTGTTAATTTAAAACCCTTAAGTTTACTCAACCGCTAGTTTATTTAAAACTTGTGTTGTGTTATTTGAAGACTTGTGCGTAAGTCTTAGAACTCTGTACTATTCGAACCTTAATATAAGTACACCCATTTAAAACTTCCTTGTGTTTAATTTACTTCCTAAAAACTTTTACCGTTTAGTCATTTGTCAGTTTAATAGAATTCAATCAATTACCTCCAAGTCTCTTCAAGTTAAGAAATACAAATAATTGTTAAAGAACCCGGAGACTTATTTTGCCCTATGGGATAAGTTTATTAACGAGCCTCATCTACTTAGAAAATAGGTGATAATTTACTATCAATCCCATAGGAAAAGGGCAATTTAATTTTCTAGTCCGTTATCTTTACTAGCTTAATTTCTGGTCCGTTTACTTTATTTGGTCCGTTTCTGGTCCGTTATCTATACTTGCTCCAAATTAAATAATAATTATTAGGTATATAGTTTTTTTCTTATATGACCGAAGATGTGGAACTGATCGATAATGCGTAACTTACCCTACCTACCAATTGTCTGTCGATCCGTTAAATAGATATTACCACATGTGACTCAGAAAACAAATATTTTTTATGGAAAGTGGCGTTTTTAGGTTTGGTCTCGTTAAATATCATGGTGCAACAATGATACAGGTTGTTGGTCCCCCAGTATCGCTTTAATATGATGCATAGCTCATTTAAAATGCTAACTACCTACATTATTATTTATTTCGTGTAGGTATTTACAATTTTATATAAGTCCATCATTTCCATGCTCGGCCATGCCGCCATGACATGTAAAAAAATATTTTAGATAACATCATCAACATTGTTAATGAATACCTAATGATGTTATCTAAATTATATTTATCCGTGGAGTCTGTAGACTTGATACCCCAGTCTGAAAAGAAGGTCTCATGAGACGGTGAATTTATTCTGAGACCCAGGATTTTTTACAGAAACTGTGATTTGGGGGTGGGCGCAGCAAATAACATGGGAACATAGGAATTAAATAGGACTTCCACAAATCCTGCTGTACTTTTCAGACTGGTTGATACCTAGGGTCACGCAGGTAAATTCACTAAATTGAGCCTTGAGGGCTGATCCCTGAGGCCCTTTCATTTTTAATTATAATTGCTCAAGTTCTCAAGAGAGTCTCTAAAATTAAAAACTGTAAAACATTCTGAACGACTAAAATGATTGAAATGTTGCATAGGGTAAATTATGAATTATCGGTCAGTTTCACATCTTCGGTCATAAAAGAAAAAACTATATTATAATTGTTATTTTATTTTAATTATTATTGGTATCCCATCATCCCAGACTGCAGGAACTGGTAAACCAGTCTGGAAAACTGCTTAGGCTAACAGATGAACTCTATATGCTAAATGCTGCGGAATATACAATTTTTAGCAATTTACCATTAATTTTTGAAGTCTATAAAACTCCAACAGAGTAATTAGTTCATCAGAAAGCACCTATTTTTCCAGACTGGCTGGTAAACTGTTCTCCTAGTGTGCCAGTCTGTATTTCGTGGTAAATTCCACCGACATGTCGGTAGAATTTTTTGCCTTTGAAAATAATATTCTGGCAAAGTCGGTGGATTTTTATTCATTTTTTAGCTAATTATTACCTGGTAAACATTAATTTTCGGTGGAAAAATGGGTAAAATGTTGGTGGATCAGCCAAATTACTGGAAATTCATGGTGGATTTTTTCAGCTTTTTCAAAAAGTCAGTGGAATTTTGTGCACCAAATACAGACTGGCTAGTGTGTATTTCATGTTATATTCCACCCACTTGTCGGTGGAATTTTTCTCCATTGAAAATAATATTCTGGTAAAGTCGGTGGATTTTTAGCTATTTATTCCTATGTTACCATTAATTTTCGGTGGAAAAATGGGTAAAATGATGGTGGATCAGCCAAATTACTGCCAGTCTGCAGAATGTGTCTCTTCTCCCGCAGAGATTTTAATTTGAGTGACAGTTATTCTCTCACTCTCAGCAGCAGATTCAGATCTCCCGCAGCTAAATTAATGGTAACATAGGAATTAATTCAAAACTTCCCGCAGCTAAATTAATGGTAACATAGGAATTAATTCAAGATCTCCATTCTCCTGCAGAGATCTCCAATTCAATCTAAAACTCCCGTAGAGAGTCTTAGAAAAATGTTCCATATTCTGCAGACTGGTAAATTGGTGCAAATTTATGGTGGATTTTTTCAGCTTTTCAAAAAGTCAGTGGAATTTTGTGCACCAAATACAGACTTGAGTGTTCTCCAAGAAATCCTCTATTTTGGCTTCTGTTCTCAGTAAAATACATGTAAATATTTATATAGGAGGAAATTAAGGATTGTTCGCACAGAAAATGTTAAAAATGTCCCATATTCTGCAGACTGGCCATCATCCCATTCCAGTCTGTATTTGGTGCACAAAATTCCACTGACTTTTTGAAAAGGCTGAAAAAATCCATCATAAATTTCCAGTAATTTGGCTGATCCACCAATATTTTACCCATTTTTCCACCGAAAATTAATGGTAACATAGGAATAAAATAGATAAAAATCCACCGAATTAAAAAGAATATTATTTTCAATGATGAAAAATTCCACCGACAAGTCGGTGGAATTTACCATGAAATACAGTTTGGATCCCATGCCAGTTTGTATTTGGTGCACTGAACTTCTGACTTTTTCCAAAATCTGAGAAATAGCATTTTTCATCAATTTGTCTAGTCCTCCAACATTTTTCCAGTTTCCCCTCCAAAAATTAATGGTAATATAGGAATTAATTGCTAAATATCCAGACTGCAGGAATTGGTAAGCTGTTCTCCCAAGAAATCCTCAATTTTGGCTTCTTTCCTCAGTAAAATACATGTAAATATAGAAGGAAATTAAGGATTGTTCGCACAGAAAATGTTAAAAATGTTCCATGTTCTGCAGACTGGCTAAATATCCTCCGACATTGCAAGGATTTTTTTATTAGAGAAACTGAATATCTCACGATATATCATTGGAATTAAGATTTACCACCAAATACCTTCAATCTGGATCCCATGTTACAGAGTATGTCAGTTAAAGCCATAGCCAATTAATTGGCTTAAATTTCAAAAGGTCAAGACTCAGATATATCTAAATTCTAATTGGCTTTAAATTAATAATTATGAATTAATTCCTATGTTACCATGTTAATTTTGGCTTGAAATCTTCATAAAATGAGCCAAATACCCAAATTGGCTTGGCTCAGAATATTTATGAAATTTTGGCTCAAAACTTTGCTTTAAATTTTCCAGCCTCTGAAACATTGTTGGTATCCATGATAGCTGCCTAGTTTCAGAGAATGTTAATTGAGTTGCCAATATATCTTTTTTTTCAAAAATGAGTCAACAAAAATTAGTAATGCAGTCGCCAGTCATCAAAATATAATTCCAATTTTGAAAGTCGACAGTCGTCAATACCTATATTATTATACCTACCTCTTTATCAAAAGTAAACATACTACATAGCTTAATATATAATTGAGAGCGTATCAGCCAATCAGAGAGAGGCATACAACTGGTACCAGCCAATCACAGAGAGCCTGAGAGACCTGAGAGAGGCATACTTTCTTTCATAGTTATTCATTTTTTTTTCATTAATTAGTCAGAGAGCATCAAATTAAAATGACAAGTAGTGACAGCATCATTCATAACTAAAGATTGCAATCTTTCACTGAAAACGGAAAACTGTTATACAATTATTATGAATTATACATCGCGGAGCGCGCCATATCAAAACAAAATGGCGGCTTTGTTTACATTTCAACAAAGATGCGCGGTTCTGCCGTTTATGATTTTGAGTCACCAATTTTAATTTTTAATCTAATTAAATTGCTCATAGTCGTCTATATATGGGAAAGATACTTATTTGTGGCTTATACGTCGAGACAGGTCAGTACGCCAAATAGCCGGATAGTGCGCTAAGTAGTATTGTTTTCCATGTATTAGTCTCCTATTTAGCCATTTAATTGACGAGTTGGCAACCTTCCCATTGTTTACATGCCAGAGGTACGATTACCAGATCTCAAACTGTTGGTGCTATCACAACAAAGCTTCATTCCGGCTTCAGATCTCGTTGCGCTAAGACGTGCTCCTGTCTGTGTGTTCCTCCCACTAGCCTTCCAGCTTAGCCCCTAGGCTAGATGACAGTCGAGCTTTAGATTATTTACGAGGTCTGGAGCATTAGTACGCCATAATTATGCAGCCCCTTGCGGGTATTAGGTATTCCTTTCATTTGGAATTTAATTAGAAACTAGATATTATTTTATTTCACGAATGCTTCAATGCCGTGATCATTCCACCGTACTGAGGTTAGTGGCGGTTAGTTAAAGTGTCGTAAATTACCTACCTAACCCTATGCTAACCTTAAGTACATAGCATGTACCATGACAGCCTTTTGCTTCTGCTTATGTCTGTTCTACGCAGTCGAGTTTCTGAATTGATGATCTTTGCCTTGTGTATTATAAGGATATACAACATTGTTGGTATATACCTTAACAACGCTCTGCATTCTTCACACATCAGAATAGCTGCAGATTGAGTGTCATGAACCACTACGCTATGTAGCTGTCTTCTCTGTAATATTCATGTTTGAATGCTTTATGCTTCATAACGTAACAGATGGAGTGAATTATGAAATTCTACGCTACGCTACGTAGCTGTCCTCTCTGTAATATTTACGTTTGAATGCTTTATGCTTCATAACGTAACAGATGGAGTGAATTATGAAATTCTACGCTACGCTACGTAGCTGTCCTCTCTGTAATATTTACGTTTGAATGCTTTATGCTTCATAACGTAACAGATGGAGTGAATTATGAAATTCTACGCTACGCTACGTAGCTGTCTTCTCTGTAATATTCATGTTTGAATGCTTTATGCTTCATAACGTAACAGATGGAGTGAATTATGAAATTCTACGCTACGCTACGTAGCTGTCCTCTCTGTAATATTCACGTTTGAATGCTTTATGCTTCATAACGTAACAGATGGAGTGAATTATGAAATTCTACGCTACGCTACGTAGCTGTCCTCTCTGTAATATTCACGTTTGAATGCTTTATGCTTCATAACGTAACAGATGGAGTGAATTATGAAATTCTACGCTACGCTACGTAGCTGTCCTCTCTGTAATATTCATGTTTGAATGCTTTATGCTTCATAACGTAACAGATGCGAGTGAAGTATGAAATTCTACGCTACGCTACGTAGCTGTCCTCTCTGTAATAGTTATGTTTGAAGGTTTTATGCTTCATAACGTAACATTTGGAGTGAATCATGAAATCCTACGCTGTGCTACGCTACACAGTTCTACGCTTCGTAGCTGTCCTCTCTGTAATATTCACGTTTGAATGCCTTATGCTTCATAACGTAACAGATGCGAGTGAAGTATGAAATTCTACGCTACGCAGTTCTACGCTACGCTACGTAGCTGTCCTCTCTGTAATAGTTACGTTTGAAGATTTTATACTTCATAACGTAACATTTGGAGTGAATCATGAAATTCTACGCTACGCTGTGCTACGCTACACAGTTATACGCTTCGTAGCTGTCTTCTCTGTAATATTCACGTTTGAATGCTTTATGCTTCATAACGTAACAGACAGTGAATTATGGAATTCTACGCTATGCAGTTCTACGCTACTCTTCGTAGCTGTCTTCTCTGTAATATTCACGTTTGAATGCTTTATGCTTCATAACGTAACAGATGGAGTGAATTATGGAATTCTACGCTATGCAGTTCTACGCTACGCTACGTAGATGTCCTCTCTGTAATAGTCACGTTTGAATGCTTTGTTTCATAACGTAACAGATGGAGTGAGTTATGAAATTCTACGCTTCGTAGCTGTCCTCTGTAATTTTCACGTTTGAATGCTTTATTTTTCATTTCGTAACAGATGGAGTGAATCATGAAATTTTACGCTACGCTGTTCTGTTTTACGCTACGTAGCTTAAACCTCTGTAGTATTCACGTTTAAGTGTTTTATGCCTCTGAACGATCTATACACATACGAGTATATCATGAACTGCTACACATCTGACTTCTATCTACTTTTACGATAGAGAGCGTAGCTTAATTATTATTTCTCAATATCATTCATATAATTGACTTGATTTTGACTAAGTTGGCTGATTCGGTTATCGAAGTTAAAAACCCTTGTGGTACTGGTGTTTGTGGTTCACCAGCAGACTAAGTCTGACGTCCCACAGTTAACCTTGAATCTTAAACCAACTTAGGCGGAGACAACAAAATCGTTTGAACCTTATTGACTACAATAATTTTATGTCCAATTAGACATTTTCAAATAATTCTCAAAAATTATTTCGTTTCAGAAATAATGTCTAGAAATTATATAAATAGGTGCAAATGCACAAAATGGTTTTCCAATTCAAGCATTTCTAGCGGTTTGGACCATCCATGTTCCAGTTGCTGCAAATGCATTGATGAGATGAAACTATACGATCCACGACCCTGCGTAGTCTGTACAGCATGGCTGGATGACATCAGGAGCCAAGGGGAAACGGCACGAAGTTCCACCAAAGAGTGGAAAAAATGGCAAAGCACTATGGTCAGAAAATTCAAAAATGCTAGATCAGAGTCTTACAGAGACAGGAGGTCATTTGTTTGGAGGGACAAAGATGTAGAGAAGGAATATGCTCATGGCCTTATGAAAGAAATTCCTTGCTCTCAAGCTTCTAGCTCCCAAGAATCTACTCCTCATAAAAGAACAACACCAAGCTATGATGCCTCAAGAAAAATCTCTTCATCAGACACATCAGTGCAGTTGAATTGGGTGACCGAAACTTCATCTTTCAGGTCGGACCCTCTCCAAGAGATTGGCCAGCCTTCCGTAACTGATGGTAAAGAAGTTGCGGTGCCACCAGCACAGTTACCTGAACTCTCTGACATAATACACGAGAATACTATGGTACAACCAGGGCCATCATCCATGCAAAACTCATTTGATGGGTTCAACATTCCACCAGTGACACAGCTTGAAGATGGACAGGATGTTGCTATGACAACAGATGTATCTTCACCGCTAAGAAAACGTAGTAAAAGAGATGCAAATCAAGAGAGAGAACTCATGGCTCAGGCAACTGTGAAGTCAGTACTGGAAGCACTGAACGAGAAAGGCATGTTCAAAGCCTTTGATTATATTGCACAGAATATGCCGGAAGCTCTTTTAGAAACTAGAGGTCTAGATCAACCCGAAAACATTACATCTCCCTCAAACCTAATGGAAGAAGGAAATAGTTCTCCTTTTCTCTATGATGATGATGATGAGGAGGAGGAAGAAGAGATCATTCCTCCTGGTCAAGCTACACCTTCTTATATAGGTGTCCAGGAAAGGGTCATTGTAGATGAACCTATAGTGATCTCAGATTCTGACAGTGACGATGTCTTTACCGAGGCACCTCTGGGCCTTTCAAGTTCACATCCATGTCATAGAGCAGCTAAGATCCGGTTAGCACAGATGAAATCATCTCGTTCTGATGAAACCGGCATTTATAGAGATAATAGGTTGGATACGCATTCGGCAGACCTCGCATACTACGTATCAGACACTGTGCAATACACTATGATGAACGATATTCCTGTCCTTACTACCAACCTACAAGATTATTCCGCGGTTGCTTTACCAGTAGATCAATCTACGGTTAAAGTTTGCAAAGATGGAAGCAGTATTGCTTACTACATAAAGGCCTCAGGGCCTAACATTCATCCCATATTCAGGCCATTCATCATTAAAGGAACTACGTCACCTCCAAAGTGTTCAAGCTATGAGAAGAAAAATGTTGCCATATCTCGGGAAATAAGAGCCTTATTCACTTCGAAGATCAAAGGGATTGTACATGTACAACCTAAAGATGCATCTTCACACAATTGGCTGACATCGAGCATCTCTGGCTGGAAGTATATCCAGGAGGTAGAGGAAATTCTGCTCGTAAAAGGGACTGTGCCAAAACCGGCAGTACACGTGTTGATTGAGTCCACCAGGTGCAAGGCATCTGACTATTTGAATGCCCCAAAAATACCAATTAAACCCCCAGGTAATCAATTTGAGGAACTTTTCGACCTCCTAAGGAGACATACGAAACATCAACACATTCATGAAGAAGCAGATTTTCGTAAGATGGCCTATACACTGTGGAGTGGTTCCGAGATACAAGACTTAGCCTTAGATTATCTCGGACATATGAAGAAGAATTTTACGGTAGTTAAAGAGGAGAATTCGGTATCCCTTTCTACTGCCTTAACAGGAGTTAGAGAACTCCTTAACATCCCTCTTTCGTCTCTCTCTTCGGTATTCAAGAAGTTGATCGAAATGTCAATGCGAAGAAAAATGGAGATTCGAGAGTTTCTTCTTGGCAAGATGGAACCGTATGAGCTTAGAAATCATCTTCTGAAATCTTCCCTTGCTTGTCCTGGCTTATTTCCGATGGAGACTCTAGAACAAGCACTTCCTATACTTCAAAAAGCTCAAGATGAGAAGAGACTCAAAAATGCAGATGGCTATTTCTACGAAGGTTTTAGAAGGGCCACAACCTCTGGTTATGGACATATTACAGGGAAGCTTACACGCTCTGCCCATCAACAAAGGAATAGACCGGTGCAGGGTTCAACTGCTCGTCAACAGTCCTTTCGCCCGTACCGTAGACACAATAAGCGATCCCAAAGTCTTAGACTACCAGCCATACAGGATATCCTCTCATCCCTCGGGAATAATTGGCCACGACCACCAGGTCACTCCCAAACCAGGTCATCATTCCCGACAAATACCTCTAACAGAGGTAATTTTTCAACACGCAGAGGATCTCAGAGCAGGAGAAACCAGTCAAACAATAACCAAAGAAATTCGAATGACAGGTCTGACAAAGGACCAGGTCAACAAGGCCGAACCAGGCCTTACCGATTCTGAAGTCGGAGCTCGCCTGGCGGTGTTTCCTCAAGAATGGGAGAGAGCCAGTTCCTTTCTATACAACACCGTCAGGAGGGGTTTCCATTGGGAGTGGAAGGGTCCAATACCAGGTCTGCAAATGCCAAGGGGAACACAATCTCAAGATCATCTAGTCCCCTTAATAAAAGATTGGATGGTCAGGAAAGTCATTTATCCAGTAGCCAACCAACCTTGTTTTCTGTCAAGGATTTTTACAGTGCCAAAGAAGGACCAAACACTTCGTTTGATTATAGACCTCAGCAAACTCAACGATTATATAAACTGCCCTCACATAACCTTGGACAATCACAACAGAGCAGCAAAACTAATTTTACCACCAGTTTGGCTTGCAACAATAGACATAAAAGAAGCCTACGTGCACATTCCCATCCGTCAGAACCTTCACCGCTTCCTTGCATTCTCGCTAAAAGGCCAACTGTTTTTCTTTCGCGCTCTTCCCTTTGGTCTCAGTCCAGCTCCCTTCATTTTCACGAAGGTCCTTTCTTGGCCACTTCAAATCCTGAGGGAAAAGGGAGTTCAAGTAATCGCATACTTGGACGACATAATTGTGTGGCATCATCAGAAAGAAACGTTGCTCAAACACATAGATCTTACAATAGCAACTCTAGAGCAATTGGGATTTTTGATAAACAGACCAAAATCAAAGTTGGTACCAACGAGACAGATAACTTGGTTGGGAATAGATTGGTTGGGTCAGACCGGTCAATGGAAAGTAACGACAGACAAAATCGATCGTATCACACAAGCAATCAGACAGTTGGTAGAAAGCAGACATTGCACCAGAAGAGAATGGGAAAAGCTATTGGGGGAGATGAATTTTGTCACTCAAGTACTAAAATCCCTCAAACTGTTAGTTCGCCCTCTTTGTCATACTTCAAAACTGGCTCCAGCGAGTCAGCGAGACACAATAGTTCAGATACCACCCGCTTGGTTACCTCACCTGCAGGAATGGTTGAATCCAGCAATATGGGAGGAAATACCATATTTCCACAGCCCTTTTCCCAGGCGGATATTATGGACAGATGCATCAGAAACGGGATGGGGAGCTCTCCTAGACGACAACAGGACAGTAACAGGTCATTGGTCGAATGCAGAAAAGCTGAAACACATAAATCTTCTCGAGCTCTCTACAATAAACCTAGCAGTGGTAAACTTCGATATCTCCCAAGCAAATTTAACTGTATTCACAGACAACGAGACCACAAAATTCATTATCAACAAACAGACTGCCAGGTCTCAAACGCTCCAAAGAGAGCTCTGGTCTCTGCTCAAGTCATGCAGACAAAGAGAAATTCACTTACAGGCTTCAAGAATTCCATCCCACCTAAATGTTGTCGCCGACGGACTAAGCAGAGATCTCCCACTCAGCTCAGAATGGCGCCTGTCACTCCAGGCCTTCAACAGGATTCTGAATTGGTCAGGCCCTCTCCAGATAGATCTTATGGCCACACCAATCAACAAGCTACTCCCCAAATTCATCAGCCCCTTTTACCATCCAGCTGCCCTGGCTACAAATGCACTGTCAGTCGATTGGAACGATTACGATGCCTCTTACGTGTTCCCTCCTGTAAACCTAATACCACAGCTTCTTCCCAAACTTCAGAATCAAATGAAGAAACTGGTAATGATGGCTCCTTGGAATCCCAAAGAACCTTGGTTTGCTCCACTACTCGATCTGAGTCAGGCTCATATGGTATTGCAAACCGAAGTGTATCAGGACACAGCCATAGGGAGGACAGTTCACCAATTAGACAAATCCGTACAATGGACCGCATTTCTTTTCTGCGATTCCACCTCCTTCAAAAATATTCAGAAGAAGTAACAGTATCTCTCCTTGCATCGTACAGAGAGTCTTCAACTAAACAACAAGAGGTAGCTTGGAGGAATTTCCAGAAGTGGTTACCTTTGAACACTAATTCTATTACAAAGGCTACAGTTCTTTCCTTCATGCAATATGCCTTTTCCACCTGGTCACTGTCGCCACATACCATTAATTGTTACAAGGCATCCTTGAAGTGGCCATTATTTGAAGCCTTTAGTCTTAATTTGGATGAGGAAGAATTTTCAAGATTAATACGAGGCCTTTTTCATTTACGTCCACCCAAACAAAAACTAATGCCTACGTGGGACATTGGAGCAGCTCTCACAAGTTTGGAAAGCGGAGATTGGGACTCATCTTCTATTCAAAATAAATTTTTCAAAGCCCTATTTCTCACAGCTCTAGCATCTGGCAACAGAATATCAGAAATAGCTTCCTTCAGCAGGAAGGGCATTATTCATTCTAATAATTCAATCACCATTCCTATGCACCCAAAATTTCTATACAAAAATCAGACAATGTCAAGAACACCACCTCCAGTTTCTTTTCCCGGAATTCCCGGCAGTATTCTTTGTCCAATTTCGGCAATTCAAGACTACCTGGAAAGCTCAAAACATCTCCCTCATAATGATCGTATTTTTGGTCACCCACGTTCAGGCAAACCTCTCATAGCTGGGCGACTCGGCTACTGGCTAGTTCAAGCAATCAAGAAGTTAGACCAATCCTCACAAGCTCGTCCTCATGATTGTCGAAAACTGGCATATAGTGTTAATTTGGCACGCACTCTTGATATGCAAGAGATTTTAAAACATGGATTTTGGTCCTCACCCCATCCTTTCATTTATAATTACCTCACGGAAGTTCCCCATGCCCTACCACATTTCGTAGCAGCAGGACGCAGCATAAATAGTAACGAATAAGTGGTTTAACCTTTGTTTAATCACGGCTCCTTGAATGTGCTGAAGTTCACGGAGACCATTATTATCGATTCATTAAGGGTTTGTTTCGAATTACCATAACCCTAACTAGCATATCCTACATTAAATGTTATATTATTTGTTATCCTGTTTTCGTTCCATATATATGTTAAATATATAAATATATATGTGTATTGCAAGAATTATCCTATTAGTAAAATTTGTTGTTCACTTGTCGTTTACCTTACCGTAACAGTTAGTCACAAATTCTAGGGCTATTTGTGTTAATAACAGAAATAATTAATTTCTTCTAAATAGTATAGTGCTCTTCTACATTCTGAAGAAAGATGTTTACTTGCCATCGTGTAAATTTTTACCTACGGCCTTACTTAATTGAGTTATCTCGCTAAATCATTCCAACCACCCATAAGGACCTGACGGCTATCTCAGGCGGCTATTTGGCGTACTGACCTGTCTCGACGTATAAGCCACAAATATACTTATTGAGGAACGAAATTGTTCTATTTGTGGCTTAGTAGGAGAGACAGGTCAGTATCGCTTACCTCCGTCTTCCCCCTTATTTTGCGACAATTTACTTGATCTGAGCCTAGAATGAAGCTTTGTTGTGATAGCACCAACAGTTTGAGATCTGGTAATCGTACCTCTGGCATGTAAACAATGGGAAGGTTGCCAACTCGTCAATTAAATGGCTAAATAGGAGACTAATACATGGAAAACAATACTACTTAGCGCACTATCCGGCTATTTGGCGTACTGACCTGTCTCTCCTACTAAGCCACAAATAGAACAATTTCGTTCCTCAATAAGTATATTTTCTCAAATTTTAAGTCGACGATTAATCGGCGACTTGGTACATACTCTTAAACTAGAGATACCTGCAGGCTGCAGATAACATGGATACCAATTAAAATTGAAATAAAACCAGTCTGCAGAACATGGGATGATGGGACATTTTTAACATTTTCTGTGCGATCAATCCTTAATTTCATCCTATATTTACTGATTTACATGTATTTTACTGAGATCAGAAGCCAAAATAGAGGATTTCTTGGAGAACACTTTACCAGTTCATGCAGACTGGAAATAAAATAACAATTACCCTAGTATCATTTATCCCTATAATCCATGTTTTAAAGTATGTCATACTTTTCAGACTGGTGCATGAAAGGGCTCAAAATAACTGTCATAAAAATGGCGAGTAGGATATGCTTTATTACCTGGCTATGGACTATGCTTACATTAATTCTACTGTGAATAGAATAAGACTTTGCTAAGAGATCTCTCTGATTCTAGTATCATTCTACAAACAGTCGAACACTTCACCAGTTTCTGCAGACTGGGAATTAATTAACAAACATGAATATATACATGATACCAGTTGGTATTAATGTTATAACTACTTTCATGCCAGACACCAGACTGTATAAATGTATTTCATAATAAATTTTACTGACATTCTACAGCCACTCTGCATAATGTGTCTCTTGACTTTCTGGGATTTTAATTTGAGGGATAGTGTGTCACTCTCTGAGTCTCAGCAGCAGGTTCAAAATCTCCTGCAAATAAATTAATGGTAACATAGGAATTAATTCAAGTCTCAAAAGCTCCCTCTATCCACTGAGATATAAAATTGAACTCAGATTTTTCTCAAAGAGTCTTGGAAAAATGTTCCATAACTTCCATACCTATTCTGCAGACTTCGCTGACTGACTGAAAAGTTGGTGGAATTTTTTCCCCTTTGAAAAAATCTTCTTGCAGAGTCGGTGGATTTTTAGCTATTTATTTCTATGTTACCATTAATTTTCAGTGGTAAAATTAGGAAAATGTTTGTGGATCAGCAAAATTAATTATTATTGGAAATAGTTAGTGGACTTTTAATTTTTTAAACTTCTTGAAAAACTCAGTGGGACTTTGTGCATCAAATGCAGACTGGCCTGAGTTTCATGCTAAAATATTTTCTTACAGAAAGCTTCAAGGTTACTTTAAAATTAGTACCAAATTATAGCCTCAATTTGAGAGGATGGGAGGTGATGATTTAACTGCTCCGTCAGAGGAGCTCAGCTGCTCTCATGACCTTTTCTCAGACTATGGCAAAGTGAAGGAGATGATACTCAAAGTACCATCTCTAGTGGAAGCTACAGGTACCTACCTACTCATTATTAACATGTTTACTATATTAGTTTATCATCTGTCTCTTACTGGAATATAGGTAATGTCCCATCTCTAGTGGAAGCTATAGGTACCTACTCACTATTAACATCTTTACTATATTGACACTCTGAATCTAATGTAACTTTATTTTCTTCATAGCTTTATGTTACAATAAATTTAATGAATAATTGATATCTATTGTCTCGTTAGCTTCATGGAATAGTGATCCAAAGGGAGAATTCCATTTCAATAAAGTGTAATAATTGACATTCATTTTTTGTAGTGATAGCAAGCTAAATGTAGCTATACCATTTTTCAGTATATTTTATGTACCATTAATCATGCATTTTAACCCTTTCGCGCCGAATGGGCTAATATGTCCCACTAATAACATTCATATTCTATTGGGATATATTGTCCCAATAGTCTGTGATGGACACTACTGGTGGGAAATAGTGTCTCATCACAAGTTTGATATAAACACTATATCAATAGATTAAAATAAGATACAAATACATAAATATTATTAAAAAGACTTTATTAGCTATTACTCATAATGAACTCAGAAAATAGTTGCCACAAAAGGGTTAATACTTTTTCATTAATACTTTTCTTTCACTTTCATTTATATATTTCAGAGACAGCAAACGATCTTGCCAAATCATCTAATATCAACGACAGCAGTCAGTATGCTTCTGAAAAAGCATTTGATGACATGAAGACAACTCTTGATGAATACCAGGTGTATATTACTTTTTGATATATAATACTCATTGCTGTTACTCTATCTAGTTTTGTTAGCTAGATGCTATTCATTTTTTTAAATGTTTATTGATGCATTAAATACAAAATACAATAAGCCTAAGTGAAAAAAAAACTCCACAGTGGCTTCCGGCAAAACACAAATAAATTAATAGGAATCACATGTAGCTAGCTATATATTTGTTGAAAGTTTGAAATATGTTTTTTTTTTCTCACTATCATAAAAGACTATAAAATTGATTTAAAAATATTAAAATAACAATATATATTTTACCTCATTCATAAGTAACTTCTGAAATAGAACTATTTCTTAACAGATCTCTCATTCAGAAATTGCATAGTTTATTTGTTTTTCAATTATTTCTATTCATTTAATTCTCTTTTAAAGTGTGTATAGTTACTCTTTGCTACCTAACTATAATATCCCAATTTTATTTCCAGAGTCAGCCCCACCTGCTGGACCCACACCTCGAAGAGCTGCTCTCTCTTCTGCTGGAGTATGTGAGAGTAGCAGGCAAACCCTCTGTGAGTGCCCAGTGCTACGGAGAGACTAAGGCACCCTGTCCTCTGGTAGCCTCTCAGGCTTTCAAGTATCTCTACCTTCTCATCAAAGTCAGGGGCTATAAGCGAGTCCTCAACAAGCTGCCCCATGAGGTTAGTAATCTTTTAGATTGCAAAGTACTTGGACAGGCGCAGTTCTCACAAAGCAGTTGTAACTGCTTAGTAATTCCTTAATTATGAATTACTAAAGGGCAGATTGGTGCATGCTCTTTGTTAACACCCACTTTCAGAAAACTCTTAATGTTTGAGTACTGTGACATTCACATAGTGATTTAATAGCTAATAAGGTGTATCATAAATATAGTTATTCTACATCAATTAAACTAGATTTTGTTTCTTTCTCAAAATTGTATTAAAATACCCACTGCATAATCTCCTGAGCTATCAAACCAAATGCTCATTTCTTAATTTCAGTAATATTCTGAATAAATATTAAATTTTTATGTTTCGTTAGCTATTCATCCATTACTTCTTTGAAATGGTGTCATTGTGAAAACTATTGGTTATTTAGAGTGTTATTTTTCAGGTGCGAGACCTGCTACCTGTTCTGGAGATGATCGAGCAGCCCCGTGACGACAGGAGAGACTTCTACAACACCTATGTGCTCTTCTTGTGGCTGTCAATCATCGTGTACATGCCATTCAACATCGCAGACTTTGACGCTACCAACAAACAAACAGATGAGAAAACAGTCACTGTTTTGCAGAGGTGAGACAACAGACTTTATAACGCAGACAAACCACGCTTTTATTAAAACTGAATTAATTACGAGACATGACTTGAAGTTATTACATAATTGTATTTCCTTAAACTTTCCATTTTCCATGAGTTCGAATAAAAGAATGTGGTTACATTTTTTGAGAAATGGTCATGACAAGAATATTTTCTTGAATCTTTGCAATGAAACTATAAGTAGCTACTATAGTTATATCTTTGTGTTGAAATACAAATGAAAATAATACCTATCAATGTAGCTACAGATCATTTAGTCAAATCTTGAGTTTTCAGAAAATAATGTTTGTTAATATTTTTTTCTTATGTAGCTACGAAAATATGGAACCATTAAATATCAGTGCAGAAAATTACTGATTGCTCAATGAAACACAACTATATATATAAAAGTACCAAACTGATTACTCAATGAAAGTTCTTTTATTGTTGAGGTAACAAGCTTCATAAATTAAAATATGATGATTAAATTTTCTTTGTTCAATAGACTTCAATCAATAACTTTTCAATTTCAGACTGTTGAATATCATCAAGGAAGAGTTG
Organism: Caprella mutica; assembly: GCA_947561585.1. NCBI lineage: Eukaryota > Metazoa > Arthropoda > Malacostraca > Amphipoda > Caprellidae > Caprella > Caprella mutica. Next base: position 25,525 of record CANNZV010001696.1, read on the forward strand.
AAGTCTGCGCAAGGTACCAGAGACATGGCTGCCTTCCTTGCATCTAAACTAGTTACCAGACCAGACCTCCGAGAAAAAGAACTGCCAATGTTTGTCCACCATTGTCTAGAGGTGTGGATTGATTGGAGTGCTTGATGTGTCCCTGTATTGCTAACAGTGTCCTTATATTGCTAACAGTGTCTGGATTTGGATACTTACTGTGTCCCTATATTGCTAACAGTGTCCTGATTGGTGTACTTACTGTGTCCTTATATTGCTAACAGTCGACATTGTTCTAATTTCTCTCCAACATCTAATTCCTCCAGGTTCTTCTGGCAGACTCTTCCATCACGACTCAAAGGGAAGATCTTTACCATCACCTTGGAGCTCTGAGGGCTCTGGGACTTATCTGGAAACATGGTGAGTGTAACCTTTAGTCTAACTTATACAAGGTACTTATTTGGATACAAGGTACTTACTTATTTGGAAACTTATCTGGGACTTTTTTGAAAATGGTGATTGGTTAGGGTAGCTATATGGTGAGTGTAAACTTTTCATGGTAGCTATATGGTGAGTGTAAACTTTTCATGGTAGCTATATGGTGAATTAACCTTTACAAGGTATATTGTGAGTAATCTTTACAGGGTAGCTATGTGGTGAGTGTAACCTTTACAGGGTATATGATTAGTGTAACCATTACATGGTAGCTAGCTACATGGTGAGAATGCATTCATGAGCATTGTCACAGACTAGTGGTGGTTGACTTTGTTCATGGAGCCACTTTCCTTTGGACTGCTTCTTCCAGTGACTCCAGTCCCTTGTACTTAATTTCCATTTGATCTCAGTGATAGGGCATTGGATTCAAAACAGATGTTAGCTAAACCTCTTATGCTCTTACTAAATTAGAATTAGATTATTCATTAATGATCAAGGTAATTTCACTTTTACTTTGATCAAAGTAGCTTATTAGTTTTCGTCAAATATATGGAAACATGATGTTGGAAGAAATCAATAAACTGAAGTCTGATTTTGTGAAATCATGTACAATTTCCAATAAATTAATGCATAATACTTGAATTGTGGATGAGTGTGTATTAATTATGATAGCTACTTGCTGTTGACTTCACTATTTTATCTATTATTTCTACCAATGAAATTATTTTTTGGTAGCTAGCTACATGGAATTTTCAATATCAGATTATATTAAAATTTATATTTACCTAGAAAATACATATATATTATTGATAATACTGTAAAGTGGCATGCGCTATAATCTGTAGCTATTATCCATCTTTATGATAATTTCATGGCCTGGGGTTAATTTTTATTCCTGTTTGGTTTCGAAAATAATAAAAGATCTTGAATACCCTTTCTTCTCCCCCAGGTAGAAGAGATGAGCTTCTCCTCCTGTCCCCCACAGTTCTGGAGAAGATTTCTCTATATCAGAAGAAGGCAAAGAGAGACTCCATGACAACGAAACTCATCGTCAAACTCCTACAGCGGATTGGTGAGTATACAGAATAGAGAATTGACAACATCTTATAGGGACAGTATATACTATATAGAATTGGGAAGTAATAACATCTTATAGGGCTGGTAAAGGCACAGTATACAGAATAAGGATTTAGCAATATCTTTTAGGGCTGGTAAAGGCACATTATATAGAATAGGGATTTAGCAATATCTTTTAGGGCTGGTAAAGATACAATACACAGAATATGTAAGTTACATTTTATAAGCCCGGTAAAGGCACAGTATTAATATTAATAAGAGGATTCCCGCTTGCCGTTGTGAGGGCGGGTGACCACTCAGTCCACAGGTGAACCCTCATGTACTGAATCCCCATGGAACCGATCTAGAGGCTAGTTGTTGAATCCTTCCATCCTCCCTATTCTTTCAAGAAAGGTAGAAAGATGTGAAATGCTTAGAGTCCTGATTATTCTGTCTAGAACCGCTATAAATCCATCCAGAGTAGAGTCCCTAGTCCTTTAATAAGAAGAGCATTCTTTAACAATGTGAGTTCTTGTCTCTTGGTCAATACCATATCGACGGCAAATATTATTGGTCTATTCTCTAATAGTGACAGTAGTTCTGTCATTTTCCATTAGTCCCCCCCCCCGAATGAGCAACCTTGACGTGGTGGGGGGGCTTGTGTGCTCCGGTGAAGTGGGGAGCTGTGCCAGCGGGGTGACTCAATCACCCCGGCAGATCCTATCATGCTGGAGAGGTCCTCACGGAGGAGCCAGACTAATAGCTCAAGAGGATGGACCCCCAAGGTTACTGACCCGGCATGAACATTGGATACTGGACTGGCTACTGAACGGAAATGTTGTTGGAGGGCACTTCCGGAACTCTACTCCAATCACCGTAACCTGGGGAATTACGGTGACTAAAATCCCCACTCGCCGAAAGGCAATAATGGAAGCACAATTAATGATCAAACCGATAGACGGGCCCCTCTCGACAAACAGAGTTGGGACCGACTCGGGCAGTGTGGGTGTCTACAGAGGTGCACCGCAAGGTCCGGGCGTTCAGCCAAATCAAGCGAACCTCGAAGGAGCTGGTGGCCCCCAGGCCAGTTCCGGGTCAAATGCGTCTGGGAAGAAACACGGCAGAAATGCCAGACCAAGTGACAAATTAACTTTTGATGAACTTTATAGTCGTCACGACTTAGTGAAATTTTTTACAATTAAATCTACTGGAGAATCGAATTTAACTAAACTTAACATGTTCAAAGTGGACAAAACTATAAGAAACCTAATTGGCACCTGTGAGAAAATTTCAGAAGACTTTAGAAATAAATCTTGGACTGTACAAGTTAGAACAAATGATCAAGGAGTTAAGCTCCAAGAAATGACTGAACTGATCGGAGAACCCATTACCGTAATACCTCATGAACAACATAATCAGTCCCAAGGTGTCATCACATGTTCTCTACTCAAGGGGTACTCTGATGAGGACATTGCTGAGGGCCTATCAGAACACGGAGTTATAGCATGTAGACGAATAATAAGAAGACCTAAATCACCAGAACCAGAACCCACGGCTACGCTCATTCTGACTTTCAAATATGCTAGCCCACCTGATAAAATCACCATTAGAGCTGGACTAGTAGAGAGAGTACGACAATATGTTCCTCTACCACGCAGGTGCTTTAATTGTCAAAATTATGGACACTCTGGTGCTAGATGTAGGAAGCAGGTTGCTGTCTGCATCCGATGCGGTAATGACATGACGGAAGGCCATACACCTAACTCATGTCAATTGCCTGTCAACTGCTATCATTGCAGAGAGCCACATGAAGTAACCTCCAAAACTTGCCCTAGATATCTACTAGAAAAGGAAATCCTATTTGTTAAAACGAAGGAACACCTATCTTTTACCGAGGCTAGAACGAAAGTGATTCTTACGCTCCCTGCTGGTGGTAGATCATTTGCATCTGCTGCTGGACAGAATGCACCCAGAACAAATCGAACCCAAGACTCTAACAATAACTCTCAACAACCTATTCTTAACGCAAAAACTTCTGCCAGACCAAGTGCACCTAGAACAAATAGAACCCAAGACTCTAATAATAACTCGCAACAACCTTCTCATAACGCAACAACTGCTGCCGGACCAAGTGCACCTAGATCAAATAGAACCCAAGACTCTAATAATAATTCGCAACAGACTACTCAAGATGTAACAAAAATTACGAATGCATCAAAGAAGAGACCACTCCAGAGAACAGAATCTCTGACCCCCGAAAAACCACATCCAAAAGAAAAAAGACGGACATATGAACAGCTGCCATCGACTTCGAATTTTCCACCAACTCCCCTTGAAACTCACAATAGATATGAGCTGATGGAAACAACAGTTCCCCCTGACTATGCAATAACAATACCGCCTGACTATATAAATAGAACCAAAAGGAACTCTGCCCCTGATTTAATCACCCACTCCAACATACAACAAGAACTCTTAAATACAATGAGGAAATCATTTAAAGACAAAAATAAAAAGAAAGAAAAGGAAGAACAGTTGCCGAGATTGCCTAAATAGCAATAATCTCATCAACTTAAAATATGCTTAACATTATACAGTGGAATTGCCAGGGATATCGATCTAAATATACTGATCTTAGACGACTAATATTCCTGAAAAATCCAGCTGTGATAATTTTACAAGAAACAATGTTAAATAATCAAGCACCCAGACCACCGAATGGATACTCTATCTACTGTGACTACAGTAACCCCCAACCAGGAAAAGGACTTGCAACTCTTATCAGAAATGACATCCCGCATTTGAAACACACTCTGAGATCACCTTTACAAGCCACAGCCTTTAGAGTTGGCTTGAAGCGTAAATATACTATCTGCAATATATACCTATCACCCACTGAAATAATACCCCTCAACGAAATAACGTCACTAATTGATCAGCTACCTCCACCAGCTATAATCTGTGGAGACTTTAACAGTAAGCACCATCTGTGGGACTCTATGTGTGTGAGATCAGATGCCAGAGCCCAAACAATAGAAACTGCTTTGCTATCAACCTCCACAGTACTGCTTAATACTGGTATACCAACTCACTTCCATGTTCAGACGGGAAGCCTCTCCGCAATTGATCTCACCATTTGCTCTGCGAATGTGTCTGTAGACCTCCACTGGGATAGAATGGATGAGACTTTTGGCAGCGACCATTATCCAATATGCATCGAGGAAATTGATGAGGAGCCTTTCATCCCTGAAAAGAGATTTATGGAGAATAGAGCGGACTGGAATTTGTTTGAGAGACAGACGTCGATGGCTGACTTTGATAACCTCCTGAATGACCTGACTGTAGATGAGTTGATTACATATTATAATCGCCATTTGATGGAGTCCGCAACCATGTCAATTCCTCAATCATCTACCAAACCACGCCCGAAACGAGTCCCTTAGTGGACAACAGAATGCTCTGAGGCAAATCGTCAGCGTAAGGCTGCATTAAGAAAATATCAGCGAACCTCTTTGATAATGGATAAAATTGCATATTGTCGAGCAAGAGCTATCGCCAAAAACGTGCAACTAAATGCAAAAAAGAACTCCTGGAAGAAATATGTGGATAGCATAAATGTTCACACCCCTATGTCTAAGATATGGAAAAGAATACGCAAGATACGCGGGAGCTACCAAAATATACGCTCTCCATACTTGATCAAAGACGGCACACATGTTGCTGACAAGGATCAAGTTGCGGAGCTCCTCGCCGATCACTATGAAGCTGTGAGCAGCAGTGACTCGTATGGTCCAAAATTCCAGCGAGTGAGACAAAACTCAGAGCAGCCGATAAATTTCAAAACAACTCAGACCTTACCTTACAATTCCCCCATTACTATTCTAGAACTCAAACGAATGCTCTCTCTCTCTAGCCAGTCAGCAGCGGGCGAGGACAGCATTACATACAACATGATCAAGAAATCACATCCTACTTCTCAGAACTTTCTTCTAAAAATAATGAACACAATATTTGATTCTGGAGAATTCCCCACCCAATGGCTAACAAGTGTGGTTTTATCATTCCCTAAACCTGGAAAGCCACCAACCTGTGTAGAAAACTACCGGCCAATATCTCTGAACAGTTGTGTTGGAAAGCTGATGGAGAAAATAATCAACACTCGACTGACCTTCTTCCTTGAAAGCAATTCATACCTCCCGTGCCATCAATTTGGCTTTCGAAAGATGCAGAGCACGGCAGATGCACTGAATAAATTCTCATCAGATATACAGAAATCTATCAATGCCAAGCAACATGTCATATGTGTATCATTTGACTTGAGAAAGGCATATGATACAACTTGGAGATATGGAATACTGAGAGCGATGCACGATATAGGCCTACGAGGTAATATCCCTATATTCATTGAGAAATTCCTATCCAACTGATCATTCAGGACCAAGATATGCAACGTTAAATCGACGACTCACCAACTCGAACAAGGTGTCCCACAGGGAAGTGTACTTAGCTGCACACTTTTCTCCCTGGCAATTAACAATATCCTAAAGTGTGTCCCTGATGATTTTGAGGCCCTGCTGTATGTGGATGATCTCTTGGTTTATTGCAGTGGATCATATGTTCCAGGTATGGAGAGACGCATGCAAAACACAATAAACAAGATAAACTCGTGGGCAGACACGCATGGTTTTGCCTTCTCTGCCACAAAAACCAATTGTATCCATTTCCATCATAAGAGAAAACTCCAACCACCTCTCAAACTAACTTTGAAAAATACTATCATACCAAACAGAGAATCAATAAACTACCTAGGAATGACAATAGACTACAAACTGAACTGGAAGGAGCATATCAGAAACGTGAAGTTTGACTGTATGAAGAGACTTGACCTACTGAAATGTCTCTCCCACACCACTTGGGGATCAGACCGGACCACTCTCCTCAGACTGTACAGATCGATCATCCGATCGAAGCTGGACTATGGTTCATTCCTGTATGGCACAGCGAGTGACGCAACTTTAAGAACATTGGATCCTGTGCACAATGCAGCAATTAGAATCTGTACTGGTGCATATAGGTCTTCCCCAATGGAAAGTCTATATGCAGACAGTGGGGAGCCATCTTTGCAAAAACGAAGAAAGCAACTCCTACTCCAATATTATGCAAGAACCCTACAACTTCAATCATCAGCTGCATACCCATATGTGGAACCTACAAACAATGGAATCTATCCAATTTCTCGCCAAATAACAGAAATTCTTCATTACCATAACCTGAATATCTCCACCCTACCTTTCACATATAAGAAGATACCTGTCTGGCAAACATGTCATGACCTGCTCTGCACTAATTATGATTATCCAAAAAAAGGAACATGCTCTGACTCTATCATGAGGAGTTACTTCAATGAACATAGACTGACATATCATAGACATCAGTTTCCTATATTTACTGATGGTGCCAAGAGTGATGAAGGTGTTGGATCTGCTGCTGTGAGCATGATGGGAAACCGGAAAATTAAACTGATGCCGGAGAGTTCAATATTCACGGCAGAACTATGTGGGATCCTCTGTGCTCTCCAAATTGCTGGTAGCGCTCATTACACGGAATTTGTAATCTTCTGCGACTCACGCTCTGCAATTAACGTGATCCAGCATTATGACTCAACTCATCCCCTTATTAGCAAGATTATTGCATGGCTAATAAAATTGAGACACAGGAATAAGGAAATAAAATTCTGCTGGTGCCCAGCGCATGTTGGCATAGCTGAAAATGAGGCAGCAGATAGTGAAGCTACAGCGGCTGCATGCGGGGACATGCAACCTAGCAATGATGAAATACCCTATAGAGATTGGTACCCTATTATAAAGTCGAAAATTCGTGAAATGTGGAGTGGCGTGAGCTACACCATAACAAGCTCAGAGCAATTAAAGATTCAATAGACGTGTGGCCATCTAGCAATCTGAGAAACAGAATGCACTCCATTATTCTGACTAGACTGAGGATAGGTCACTCAAAAGTGACGCACCAATATCTGATGGAGCAGGGGGTGCAGCCGTATTGCCTTGACTGCTTGGTCCCTCTCACTATAAAGCACATCTTAGCTGAGTGCCCCTCTTTCACCGTAATCAGAAAAATAAATTTCCCTCTTACTCACGAAATGACTGCTGAGTCAATAATGAGGCACATGCTTGCTGATGTACCTGGGAACAACTTCTGCCCTGAGAGACTGATAAATTACCTCCATGAAGTTGGCCTATACAGCGTGATGGTATGATCGAAACTGCGCAGCTTGAGAAGTTCGATGCGAAATAGCTTGTTCTGAAGCATCAAGAACATCATCAGACACTAACTAACTAACATTTCCATTAGTCCTGTTATCCAATTTGCAGGGTAAGACGAAATTCTCTTCGGATCAGTGACATAAGTCTTAAGCTGTGTTTACATTGTCAGTCGGCACCTAGGTATTTCCCTATCGATTAACCACAAAGTGTCAAATTTCACCATGAAACGCTGTTTTCGCACTGAAATTAAAAAACGGACAGTGTTCGTTCGAATCACCACACTTTCGGTGAGTGGCACTTTTTCACTCATCATCAGTTCGCTGTTAGCAATAGGAAGAGGAGGGTGTGCGAGGCTCCGCAGCAACCTTCTCTTTCTTTTCTATAACAAGTCATTTGCCGTAGACTTTCTCACAGCTAAACACAGACTGAGAGCATAGCCACTATTAACCACACTGACGTACTGCAGTACAGTGTGAACACTTTCGTTGTGATATTGTCGAATACTCTGTGATCAGCACGCGTATTCCCTAGGTTGTGACTGACAATGTAAACACGGCTTTAGACGACCTCTTTTTTCAAGAGACTGTCAAAGAGCTCTTTTGTCAATCTGAAAGATGATAAGTTGTCCCATCTTTTCTAGAGCTTTCCGCAATCCACCGGTGAACTGAGAACTTACATGCGCTTTCCTGGTTTCGGAATACAGACGGCTCTAGCGTTGCACCAGGTATCTGAAACAAAAGCCGAGCCAGAATCGTGCCCAAAGCATGACACACCCTTTGGAGCATAACAGTACTGACCATGGCTTCACCTGGTGATATATAACTGTCAAAAGAACCGATAGACTTTGCAATTCTGTCCTCCGTAATTAAACGATCACCAGTTAAATTTTGAAAAGTTAAACGATGAGTTACTATCTATCCTTACACTACCCGAGTAGCGCACGGACATCAACATCAGAACTGTAGACTCCTGCTAGGGCTCTGCAAATCCTAAATTTGTGTTCACGCTTTAGTCTCTGATAATTATTTCAAGCACTCTGACAGTCCTAGTCTGATGATTGTGCCAAACTGATTTGATCTGTCTCCTCCAGGCCGCCAGTTTTATGGTCCACCAATAGTTGGTTTTCCTTTGGGAACTTACAGCTTTTAGAGGGCAAGTCTCGTCCTGAATGGATGTGAGTGCAGAGGTTACCTATGAAGTTCCTCAGGGGTACTGTGGTTATCTGCATACATCCAATCAAATTATTTTGACTGATTTTTTGATATAGAGTCTAATCGTCACGCTTGATATTCGTACTCATCTTAGTGATGCATTTATACTCCACAAAGTTGAAGTGGATACATCTGTGGTCCAACAGGTATTGAGCCCCGTCCACCCGATCTTCCAATATCTACTCCGCTATCCTCAGTGAAGCCAGCGTTAGGTCGATGACCTTCTTCTGTTTTGTACATCAAAAGTGGGTTAATGCTTTAAGTTACATATCTTCAAATTTGTTGAGATTATGTAGTTCCGTAGGGCTTCCCTTCTCTCACTTTATTGGAGTTATTTTTATTATTTTCATTAGCATCACTTCCTATAAAGAGTGCGATGTGATATACTCGAAATGTTGAATGAGACTCCTAACCTTCATTGGAGGTGGGAGGTCATCTGAGTCGCTTGGCAAGTACGCAGAGGTGCATCCCATAGCAACAGTGACCATAACATTATCACTGTGCCCAGGAACAGACCATACGTTCAAGGATGAGGAAGCTACTAGTGCTGCTCTGTTGAGCAAGTTGTCACCGCAGGTGCTTGGAGAACCATGGACCCCGAAGGCTTGATAGTTACTAAGCCACCAAAACTGTACGGCTCTTGAAGAAGAGCCATGGATACTGCTTTGGGTTCCATCTTCTTCTGTAGTTCAAAAGAGCCGCTATAAAATAGAGGCATGTTCAGCTGCTACCCATGAATAGCAACAATGGTGGAAGAGAGGGTCTTGTCCTGGATCTAAGATTCAGTTACCTGATTCAAATCGCTTGTACCTGGTTTCTCATCCACGATTGCCAATGGTACATGAACACTTGACCAGACTGTTTATAGGGGGAGAGCCTTCCAGGCTCTCATGGTTTATCCCCAATGGTGGAAGATTCCCCAACACGTGTAGACGGGTCTGCAAGTGAAGTGGAAACCAACATACAAGAAGCAGATTCCCTCTCACTGTCGGCCGGGACTTTCACTGCGGGATGATCGCATCTGCAAAGTCTTCACAGTTGTAAAGTGTCCTCTTCAACATCAAAAAACGCAGATACGTATACGCATATGGCCATGGTCAGATTCAGGTGCCTCAGTGTTGAGCTTCAGACCTGCCACGCATAGGTTCGTGTTGGACGCCTCCAATAGCTGAAAGAAGTCCTTTCTCTCAGCCACGGCCAACTGAACCCACGCGGTATATCTCTTAGTAAAATGCAAGTCTCCTTGCCCAATAACCCAGAAGCACTTTTGGTTTTAGTTACTATTTCTTTGCCTCCTCCTTCACCCACCCGAGAGAACATTTGTTAGAGCAGATAACCCGTACTTGACCATTATGGTGAGTACAGCTCTCTACCTGGACGGTCCACTCGGGTGTTTTGCGTGCTTGGTCTAGGACTCTCTTGTTGAGTGTCCTTTTCACTAGCGCAAATTTTTCCAGAGTAAGTGAAGAATCACCAGAGGTGGGCCCCGCATACAAAAAAATGAACATTTCGCCATCTCAAAACGTTAGGTTTTTGACCTTCCGAACCTTATGAGGTGTTTTTTTTTTGGAAAAGCCATGATTAGAACCACAAGATTGGTTCTTACTGGAAGGTTCAATAGACTTCGACGTCCTGGGTTCTTCTACCAGGGTACCCGGTCCCGTAGTCGTTCGAATAGTTAAACGTTGTAACTTCTTCCTGGCCCATGCCCTCAGTTTCCTCAAACAGTTCTTCTGGCCTGAATCCTTCACAGGATTCCAGCCATCAGGGGTTTGAGTTCGGTGTCCAGGGTTAGAAACCGAAACTTCTTTCCTTCGTTGGGCGATCTCAGCGGCGTTCACTGCTTTGATCTTCCGGGATTGAGTTGTTCCAGATCCTGAAAGATGAGCGTCGCCCTCATACCGTAGAACCATGTTTATCATTTTTTTAACGCTACTTGCAGTTTTAGAGGATAGCGCTAGGGTTATGCTCTTCAACTACGAGGTCTTAGATTTTGTGTTAGGTAGGCTCGTAGGCTTCATTTACTATCACCTCTTCATTTTCCTCTTCCATCCGTGAGTGCAGCCACCGGTGCTTGTGTCCCGTTTCGTCACATTCCTTGGTAAGTGACTGCATTCACGGAGTAGCTTTTCTGCATCCATGAGCATTGTCACCGACGGTGGTAAGTGACTTTGTTCATGGAGCTACTTTCCTCTCTGACTGCTTCTTCCAGTCCCTTGTATTTAATTTCCTTTTGACGTCAGCGATATGGCCTTTGGTTCCGAAGCAGACGTTAAACCCCTACTAAAATAATAATAGTCATACCGTAGATCCAGAGCTTCATTAGGTATCCAGTTATCTTCCGCATCATCCGTGTGGGTTATTGCAGAGAATACCTCAGGGGAAGCCATGTAACATAAGTAAAATTCCAGGAACCGATCAACGTTCTCGACACAGTCGAGACAACAACGGCCATGCATATGGTCACTTCAAAAGAGAGACCCTCCGTTCACGTCTCTGTTCACATAGGCCTTCTGACAGGTTCCAAACAGCTCCTCCACTCATCCATCCCCAAAGCGGTTCTCCTGCCACTTCGATTCTATTCGATATTTTTACGTGTTACCTCCATCAGCAAACTTCGCACCTCCCACCTGCAACGAGCTTTGCACCTCTCGGTGTTAAACATGATGAAGCTACTCCAAGGCCACGGTTCAGGTTTTGGACTACTATTGAGAAAGTGCTGTATTGCTATCGAAAGGCGCCCGAAGGTCGATCACAAACCCTTTCTTTGGCTCACACCCCAGTCACCGGTTCACCCATACCTCCTCACCCTCATTTAACCCTTCCGCTCCTGACGGCATCTGCAAGAAATCGAGTTTCAGGAGCGAAAGGGTTAAGAGGTGGACTGGCATCATGGTTACGCTCGTGCTAATCATTAATCTTTCTCTAGTCCCAGCGACTCAGTCTGTAGGAACAGTATACAGAATAAGGAAGTAGCAACACCTCATAAGGCTAGTAAAGGCACACTATACAGAATAACAAAATTTTATCGGGCTGGTAAATGCGCGGCATACATAATTGGGAAGTAACATCATCTTATTGGGCTGGTAAAAGTACAGTATACAGAATAGGGAAGTATCAGGTTGAAAAATATTTATTAAATTCAGAAATTATATAATTTTTAGTTTTCACCCTTCAATTCATTTACAAATTTGCACATATTGTCTGGGCAGTTCCTGATTCCTTGACATATTATACTTCAATGTGTTACTCCTCGTTCATTTTATAATAATTTATTTTATTTTATTTTTTTTCACGTTTCCATATATTCAAATAAACGGATTTTTCCTTGAAGAGACCGGTACAAAATTATATTTTCTTTAACCTTCAGGTCTGACATTCTTGACGCCACGTATTGCAACGTGGCGCTACAAAAGAGGCAATAGGTCCCTCTCTATGAATATGTCCCTAACGACACAGCCACAGCAGTTGGAGGGTAGTGAGGAGATAGAAGATGAGGACATTGATGTCCATCCTTCTATCGAGAGTGTCATAGATCTCCTGCTTGATGGATTGAAAGATGGAGACACTATTGTTAGGTAGGTATTTCCTTTTTTAGTTGAATACAGTAGCCTACTCTGAAAAATTTTAGACAAGTTGAGAAAAGTACCACTTTCATTTTCTATTTGAATTTTTTTCAAAATCTATTGAAATTCACCGACTCTGTGGGATTTTGGATATCTGTGGAATCTAATTATAATTTATTCAACCCCATAATTGCCAAAATTTCTTCATATGTAACCATTATTATCAAATTGAAAAGCTATTTTTGTCTGATTGAATCTTCGAAGATTCTTGTATTTATTGAACTTCTTATTTGATTATTTATGCCAAATTAGGCTAACCACTCTATTTCTGAACACTCAGAGTATTCCTAAATTGGGTGTTAATTTACTTAATATGTCAATATTTCCTTTAAAAAAATTCTAATTAGCATAAAAAAATCATTCATCACCCACTGCAAAGTTAGCCTTGATTCTCACATGTATGTGCCATTTTCTTCTGAAGCGGTCAATTCAATTCTCAGAGTTTTGAAAGACATATTCTCCCCACTTCAGGTACAGTTGCAGCAAAGGCATAGGCAGGGTGTGCTGTCGTCTGCCAAGGGACATGGCGACAGAAGTAGTGAGTTTGGTGCTCGCCAACTTCACTCCCCGGGAATCTCACTTCACTTGGCATGGTAGCTGTCTAACTCTGGCTGAATTGGGACGCAGAGGTCTTCTTTTACCAGATACTCTACCAGCAGTAGTGGCTGTGTTGCAGAAAGCTTTTGTCTATGATAAGCTGATGGGGCAGTGTAGTGTGGGTGCTAATATTAGGGACGCGGCTTGTTATCTGTGCTGGTCATTGGCTAGAGCTTACGACCCTCACACTCTGAAGGAGTTCGTGCCCCAACTGGCCAAGGGTCTTTTAGTAGTGGCTCTCTTCGATAGAGAGATTCCCTGCAGACACGCTGCCTCAGCTGCTTTTCAAGAACACGTGGGTAGACAAGGTAACTTCCCCCACGGTATTGAAATCCTAATGACGGTTGATTACTTCTCTGTCGGCATCAGGGCCAATGCGTACCTCAAACTGAGTCCCTTTGTTGCTTCTTTTGGGGATTACAGTGAGGCTCTTGTAAGCCATCTAGTTGAGCACAAACTCAACCACTGGGATTCTGCTGTTAGAGAACTAGCTGCTAAAACTCTCAAAGAACTCACCAAGTATTGTATTGAGTACTGCTCTCAGAATGTACTGCCTGCTTTACTGACCACAGCTAGGGGGTCAGTCTTGGTGTCCAGACATGGGGCAATACTGGCACTGGGAAATGTCGTACTTGCTCTTTCAGAGGCATCTAAAGAAGGTAAAACACAGTATATCAGTGAGGAGAATCTCAAGTTCATATTCAGTCTAATGTCTGAATTATCAGAGAAAAAAATTCTCCTTGGAGTTGGAGGAACGTACATGAGACTTGCGTTAGCGGACATGTTCCACAACATAGCTGTGTCTGATATCAAAATACCCAAAGAGGTAGTGGATCAGTGGCTTCGCCTGTTGGAAGAAAGTGTCCTCTTTGTGGAAGATGATGTTAGACTAGCATCAGTGAAAGGCTTAACCTCCGTATGGAACAGCTTCTACTCTTCTGAACCATCTTCTACGAACAATTGCGTACAGGTACTACCTAGAGTAACTTTAGATAGATACATATCAACCCTCAATTCGGAGAGGGAAAACTATGTGCATGGCATGTCCTTAGCTCTTGGAGGTTTCCCCAATAGTCTGATGCAGACGTACGGCAGTGATCTGATCTCAGCTCTACTCAAATCGTGCAAGATTACATCTACTAGTTCAACCTGGGCGGCTGCAAGACGTGATGCCATCAGCAGTATTGTGTCCCTCCTGCAGAAAATGAGGGAGAGTGGCTGTTTGATGCAGGGGATCGTGGATAGAGTCATTGAGACGCTTTTGTTGTGTCTAGAGGACTACACGACAGACCGTAGAGGGGATGTGGGTGCTTGGGTGAGGGAGTCTGCAATCACTGCAATTAGTAAAATATTCACGACTTGGCCTGATGAAGCAGACACTTTGCCCCAAAAGTCTCATATTGAAAAGGCTATTAGCATCATCTTGCAACTGTGTGTTGAACGTATTGACAGAACAAGAAAAGTTGCCGGCAACTCCCTAGTCGAAATCCTGTCCTCGAAGGGTTCCTGCGTCAAACTTATTCCGGAATATGATTTACTTACCTATGCTTTCATGGTTAAAAACTGGGGTAATGATGAAGAAACTTTCGGAGTAATCAGTATTTTCCTTACATCGGAGGTATATTTGCCGAGGCTAATCATGGGTTACTCATACTCGATCGGAGGTGTTTCAGCAAATTTGGCCGAAAGCGTTTCAAGAGCTTATATATTGCATTTCGAAAGTATCAATGACGATGAAAAAGTACTTTTCTTACACACTCTATTTGACCTCATGGAAGACAATAGTCTGAAAAAACGACTCTCGTTGTGTTATCTGAAGACGATTGAGTACTTTATGACAGAAACTCTGGCACTAGATGATTTACTTGAGGAGAAGGAAAACGAGGCTCTGTCTCAGCGTATGCTGTCTAGACTCAAGGCGGAATGTGTGGCTTGCAGAGACTACAACAAACTTGTATCCGTGTCCAAAATTCTCTCTGAAATGTTGAGACTCAAAGTTGATTTCTCCAGACCGATTCTTAACCAGTTGATGCTGTTTCTAGGTTATCAATACCCGAAGTTGCGTACAGTAACCGCTGCCTCTTTAGTTACAGCTCTCAATGACTATTCTTCAGACCTGATAGAGAGAAAAGTTATAGAAAGTGATGAAGTGCTGGGTAAGGTCCTGGAGGTTCTCGAAACCACTCCCTGGATAGACGCTGACCTGCCGACAGTCAGACAGAAAAGGAATGAGTGTTGTGAACTGCTAGGTCTACCTTTACCTGTTTCCAGAGCTAAGCCTGATGTTTAGGCACTACCTAAATAGCCCATTGGAGGGTTTGTTATGAATTAGATAAATGGAAAGAATATATCTTCTTTGTTGCACATTGCAGATAAGTTAACAGTATGATTAAATTAACCGTCTGCACTAGTTATTCAGAAGTTCATTGAAGTAATGTTAATAAACTAGTTGCCAGCTCATAGAGCTGATGGAGTGATGTCAAAAATATAGTGTCACTGGTTAGTCAGCCAAAGCCTAACAAAAATTTCGAGTTCCCTGAATTCTTGCACAGGCTCCAGCCTTCCCCTACAGCCGCAGATCGCTCTCCTAGATTGTGACCACACAAACGTGCTATGACAACTGTAGTATCCTAAATACATAATAAATGCACTAGGGATTACATGAGGGAAATCACAAAACAGAAAATCTCTGCATTCCTGCTACAACAGAGCAATTAAACACTGCGTTGGTTACCTTTACAGTAAGCCAACGCTTAGTACACTTAAGTACTAACACTGCTTACTTTAATTTAGGCAAGTAACTAGCGTTACTTAAACAAACTATTGGACCAAATCAATATGGCCTAAGACGCAGCATGGGGGAATCTGACACAGCCATCGTCTGCGAATCTCAAGTCAGACTGCCGTCTCGCAGCACTGACCTGGTGCATGCCCAATGTTACTAACCATCTCAATATAACAAGTAAATTGAACGTTGAATTTTCTATCCAATATTTGTGTGTAAAGACTAATCTATTGAACATTAGTGTTAATGGATTTATTGTCCAAATTCTCATTTAATCAGTAAGAAATATAGCTCTCAAGTAGTAGATAGATCCTTCCCTCGATATGACTAAATAGTAAATACAGGGTCGTGCAGCTAAATTGGGACTAACATAACTTTTTTTAAATTCGCTATTTTGAAAGGCAAATAATGATTAAATGTAATTTTTACTTGTATTTATTTGTTCGTTATTGTCTACAGAACAAAATCATTCTATGTGACTACCCATTGCGTCAATAATTTGGGAGATTCTCGAGCGAAACCGTGAACAACTCCTTTTTATATCCTCGGGGTCAAGATTACGAAATGCCCGAAGAATGGCGGCCTTCAGAGAGTTGACACTTGGATGTGAAGTTACGTTAGACTCTCGTCTGTCCCTCAATGACGCCAAACAGCCAATAGTCACAAACATTCAGATCTGGAGAGCTGCTGGGCCAAATATCCTTCGGGACCATCAAAGGAAGATTCTCCTTCAGGAAATCCTGAAATTTCTTCGCTCCATGAGCGGGCGCAGAGTCTTGAACGAGCATCACTTTGAAGGGGTCGTAGTTCCTACGTATCCACGATATCAAAACTTCTTTCAGAATTTTCAAGTACTCCGCTGTGTTGATTTTAAGACCCGCTTCGATTAAATGAGGAGGCATCACCTTACCATCACTTGCGACGGCTGCAAAACCATCACAGAAGCGGGATTTTTGATCTGCATCACAGGAGGAACTTCTGAACGATCGGAGGCAACTGCCCGAGTGTTCTGGAGATTTGCAACCTCATCAACAACGAACTTTTTCTCGTCAACAAAAACGCGGACATGTCCTCCTTTGTGTTTCAGATGGTTCAGAAGCTTTGGGCATCTTTCAGCTCTGAGGGCTCTGGAGCGGGTAGTTAGGAGGTTACGGACTCTCCTTACGTATGACTTCATACCAAGGTGTTCCTTGACTGCCCTGTTGATGGTGCTAAGACTCACGCTGCGCTTTTGTGCCAGTTTTGACATCGGCTGGCTTGGGTCTGACTTCAACGTCCTTTTCAGCCCAGCAAGTAATGTTTTAGTTCTCTTTCGATCACAGCAGGGACTGTGTCGACTTCTCTGAACCTTACCCTCGGCATCAAAAGCAGCAACAACTCGATGAACAGTCGATTTCGCATAGCCAGTGCTCTTAATAATGTCTAAAACAGAGTTCCCGGCGCGTCTCATTTCACATATGGTCGGTCGTTCTTCGCGCTAATTCCGCCATATTTTAGCGAAATATGCTAGATCTTAATCTGAAATATTATAGCAAAGGGCTTAAAGATTGTCTGTTATAAAGAATTTAGTCATAGGTTAGAAATTACGGACGATATGTGCTGTTAAAGTTAGTCCCAATTTAGCTGCACGACCCTGTATATCTCACAAAGTTGAAATGTTACCTTAATCCAAGTAACACAACGCTCAAAACTTTTCTTTTGATCCAATATTACTGCATAACTTCTGCCTATAACTTTCAATGTTTTGATCAACACTAAATGTTGTTGTTGCTTCAGTTCCCGCTTTCAAATCCAGATAGCTCTTTTTAAAACAAATTTCTGAGAGTCACAGAGATTGGTGTATCTTACTGTAGTATAATATCTTTGCTATGGATGCGTATTTTGACGAGGAGTTCAGATGATGTCGTCAGAGCAAGGTGGTTACACTGTACACACTACATATTTTCTGATTGTCAGTATAGTTTTGCCGTTATAACTTGATTAATATTGGTGTTATCAACAAATAATATATTTCCAAAACACGCAGGTAAACAGTAATAGCAATCGAAGTAATAGAGTTATACACTAAAATACCGAGATCAATCGATAGTCGCATCACAAAAATTAAACTTGTTTGTATGCTGAAGTTGTTCTGACGACTTCGTACATATTCTGACGACTAAGTCGCTGCCTCTGTAAAAAATCTTATTGAAAAGTATGAGTTTTTTTCCATCAGAATTTTGTCGGAAGTCGTGAAAACACGCATCCACAGTAACCGTAGCATAACCTACCTTCTCGCTACTCAATTTATTTAAATAAATGCTCATAATATTAATATCTTACCATTTACCTCCTTTGTTTTTGTTCAATTTTGTGAAAAGTAAAAGTCTTGGAAAGATAGCATCCTAATAGGTTTATAATTTAAGTTATTGATTTTTTTTGAGAGCTGGCTTGCATGAACCAGTCCATAGGTTAGTAGTGGTAATGTGGTGCAAATTGAATTTCCGTCCATAATTTCACTAGTACAGTTGTTCTATTTTAATCGTTAAAGTTATTTGGTCATTCCTATATTAATTGGATTAAGATCTCAATAATATCATTTTAAGCTCCTTTATATTATAAGTAGTGACTAAACTAATTGTATAGTTTGATACAGTAATAAACATTCTTCAGTCGTTATCATTACGCGACAAATGTTCTGAATAATCTTTGCTTCAGTTAGCTATTCCTATGATATTTAGGGTTGGAATATGTAGCAATTGCGATTAAAAAATGTTCATTATTGATAAATTAATAACTTTTATAAGGCATAGCTCATTCTCACGTAAGTGCAATAAGTTGAAATTTTATTAATATTTAGATAATTCGATGAAAATTTCACCATTGGTAGCTAGGTAATTAGTTTAGAGCACTAAACCATTTATATTTGGAATTTTCATCACTTTATATACAATATTGTTATAATTTGTATTGATTTAAATATAATATTTAACTAGTTTATTTTATTATTTTCAGATTATAAAGTGTTTTAATATTTTAACTTAAAACAAAAAATGAAAATTTAGTAAAATTAAGACTTGAAAATTTGAATATTTAAAAAAACTTGTTCCTAACAGTACGGTTGAATAAAACTTTTCAATTTATATTTAAAATATAAAGTTAAATACTAACTAAATGGGGGAATGGTGGGGGAGGGGAGAGCATTGGGAATGGTGGAGATTATTGGGGGAATGGTGAGAGAATATTGGGAGAATGGTGGAGAACAATGGAAGAATGGTGGAGAACATTAGGGGAGTGGTGGAGAACATTGGAGGAATGATACAGAACATTGGAAGAGTAGTGGAGAACATTGGGGGAGTGGTCGAAAACATTGGGGGAGTGGTGAGAGAAAATTGGGGGAGTGGTGGGAGAGTGGTGGGAGAAAATTGGGGGAGTGGTGGGTGAACACTGGGGGAGTGGTGGGTGAACATTGTGGGAGTGGTGGAGAACATTGGAGAAATGGTGGGAGAACATTGGGGAACTGGTGGGAAAATATTGGAGGTTTGGAATTTGTAATATTAATATTAGAAACCAAATTATTTTTCTACTAAATACTTAAGGGCAGGTGGTCTGATTATGAGACTATGGTTTCAAAATCATTATTGCCAATATCCCTCATTGTCCTGAGACCACCTCTAGATTGACTTTCTTTCAATGCAGCTGTTTGCGTTACTTTTCTCCAGCTTTCTTTCTTACAGAAAGTTTACTTTAAAATTAGTACCAAATTATAGCCTCAATTTGAGAGGATGGGAGGTGATGATTTAACTGCTCCGTCAGAGGAGCTCAGCTGCTCTCATGACCTTTTCTCAGACTATGGCAAAGTAAAGGAGATGATACTCAAAGTACCATCTCTAGTGGAAGCTACAGGTACCTACCTACTCATTATTAACAAGTTTACTATATTAGTTTATCAGCTGTCTTTTTACCATCTCTAGTTGAAGCTACAGGTACCTACTCATTATTAACATGTTCATATAGTGTCTGTCTGAGTTATCAGCTGTCATTTACTGAAATATACCTAATATGTACAAATACTCAATTATCTCAATAGCTAGTTATCAAAATATTCATAGCTTTATGTTGCATTAAATTTAATAAATTAATAATAAGGATTATCTATTTTCTCGTTAGCTTCATGAAATAGTGATCCAAAATGAGAATTTTGTTTCAATAAAGTGTAATAATTAATAGCAAGCTAAATGTAGCTATACCATTTTACGCTTCATTTTATGTACCATAGCTAGCTAGGTAGTTATCATGCATTTTAATACCTATTCATTATCATTTTTTATATTTTTTGAACTTTCATTTATCATATTCCAGAGACAGCAAACGATCTTGCCAAATCATCTAATATCAACGACAGCAGTCAGTATGCTTCTGAAAAAGCATTTGATGACATGAAGACAACTCTTGATGAGTACCAGGTGGATAGTAGCTACTTTGTTGATATGTACATTCATTGCTGTTACTTTATCTACTTTTACTCGCTAGATGCTATTCAATTCAAAAAAGAACTCCATTGTGGCCTCAGGCTAAACACCAAAAAATTAATAGGAATCACATAATAGGTATGACTTATACATTTGGAGTAATTTGGCCAACCTGAAAGGTAGCTACTTGTATTTCTACATCTTAAACACAGACAAATCACACAATAAGGTAGAGTTTAATAAATGGTTCCAGTGGAGTATACAGAAGGTGAATGGGGTGAAGCTCTGAGATGGGCCACCAGCCCATCTCAGTTGATGAGCTAGGCTCTGACTCGACCAGTGCTACTAGTTTTGGATGTTTAACTACACTAGTTCAACAATTCCACGCATTTCTATAATATAAGCATCTAAACCGGAACTAGCTTAGAGAAAATGACCAGTGCTACTAGTTTTGGATGTTTAACTTCACTAGTTCAACAATTCCACGCATTTCTATAATCTAAGCATCTAAACCGGAACTAGCTTAGAGAAAATCAAAAAATGCTGATCAGCCTAATTTTTATTTCCAGAGTCAACCCCACCTTCTGGACCCACACCTCGAAGAGCTACTTTCTCTCTTGCTGGAGTACGTGAGAGTAGCAGGCAAACCCTCAGTGAGTGCCCAGTGCTACGGAGAAACTAAGGCACCCTGTCCTCTGGTAGCCTCTCAGGCTTTCAAGTATCTCTATCTTCTCATCAAAGTCAGGGGCTATAAGAGAGTCCTCAACAAGCTGCCCCATGAGGTTAGTAATTTTTTAGATGGCACAGTACTCGGACTGGCACAGTACTCAAAATCCGGGTGTTAACTGCTTAACATAGGTCAATTAGTAATTAATAAAGGGCAGCTTTGTGCATGATTTTTGTCAATGCCCACATTCAGAAAACAATGAGTGTCCCGAGTATTTCGCCTTTCCCGTATAGCTAGATACTGATATATTGGAAATCATTATAAGTGTTAGTATAAACGGATCCCACTGGGTCCAAGATTTCTCACCAACCACCAGGCGTTTACAAAATACCACAACGTTACCCTGCAATAACAAAGAAAAGCAGATTCTGCGAGGTGGAACTGCGTTAATGTTCCAAACAAATGACGCAAACCCAACAGACTCTGTGCCACCAGAATACAGTCTGGTCTCGGTTTGTTAGAATAGTAATTGACAGCCACGATAGTGATACCACTTAGCTATATTTAGACTAAGAGAATCCACCCTCCAGCAACGACTCTCCAAGCCACACGCTCCAACAAAGAAACACTAGTTGTTAGAATAGACACTTAATAAAGAAAACACTTTAATTTCCGACATCTATTCCAAGATCACAAGATACAGAGTTGAACTTTATGTAAAGATTACAATGGACTCAAGTCTAAAGTATACAAGGAGGTATGAGCTAACGACAGGTAACACTACCATAGCGTGGATCGTCTCATTGAAGACTGAACGTTATTAATCCAAATATTTTATACTCGTCTGGTTTAGACTGTATTTCAGGGAATGTGTCTCTTCACTCATGTTAGCATACCTCTCAGTGTGCTTGGTTTCTCTCTCTCTCTGCCGTTTGTACTCGCGTTCCTTGAATTATGTTATATTTACTCACAATTCCTCGATGCACAACGGTTCCTTAATTTCCTCTGATATTCAGCGCAGGGTTCCTCAATTTCCGCTGATATTTAGCGCAGGGTTTCTCAATTTTTCTGCAGGTGTCTTTATTTGCTGACCAAATTGAAGGTATGGCTTTCTTCTGTTGCGGCTGTCTGTATTTTATTGAATTATATCAATATCCGTCTCCTGAAAACTTCTTTTCTTGACTGCTTGAAAGTGAAATCAGTTGCACTGGAAGATTTCCTCTTTTGCTTCATTCTTTGTATGGACTTCTTTTATAGACTTCCTGCCACTCTGGTAACCGTTAATTGAACCATATAACCATCTTAATATAACCGCATCCCGTCGAAGAGGCCAGATGATAGAATAGCCTTTTTCCGAAGATGTATTCTATTTTATGGGGTCTATTCCCATTAGGTAGGTGGTGTAGACTTTTGGTTCGTGGTTAGGGCAGGGATAATAAAAAGAACTCTCCTTTCCGACATTCTCTACTGCAAGATCACAAGATACAGAGTTAAACTTTATGTAAAGAATACATTGGAGTCAAGTCTAACCTTAACACTTGCTATACAAGGAGGTCTGAACTAACGTTAGGTAACGTCTGAGTGAAGACTGGGCAAAGATTTGCATAAGCCAACAACATTTATAGGATAGATTGAGTAAAGGGAATCCCAACAGGTTAAGGTTCCCATGTTAAGAAGATATTTAGGCAATTAGCCAAAATAGTTACGTCTCAAGATATAATTTCCTTTGATGAAACAAAGCTAAAATTTACTAGAGTTTTATTATTAAGTGGCATTCAATATGCAAAGGCATGGACTTGTTTCACCTAAGCAGGAAGTCCAAAATAAGTAATAAACAGGTGACTTCCACTCGCTATTACTATGTAGTCCTAAAGGAAGACGACTGTCAAAGACTTGTGTAGAGGTTTTACCATCAGCCGTATCAAATGGCCTCACTTTCGAAAGACGTTTCCCATTAAATACGCGCCCAACGGCGCTATAGAGTTCCCACCAACCACCCGGACGTCCACTAAAGTACGCCCACTGCATTTATCAACACTCAATAGGGCACATTGAAATGCGGCCGTTTACCACTACTTCGACGACCGGCATCTGACCCGAAGTCAAACCACCAGCCACAATGTTTGAAACCTCAGGTGCCACGTAAGTTTCGGGTTACTTGAAATCCATTCGTAGAACCTGAAAGACCATGGTGTCTGATTCCAGTCCCATCCTCGCAGCGGGTTGCTTCAGATAGTCAACATAAACATCGACGTTCTCTTCAGGACTAAGCTTACGGTCTTTGAACTCGCCTCATGGCGTGGCAGACAATACTCACCATGTAGGCGGTCCCTTGCGACTTCCCACTGCGAAGCCTCGGCTACGGTAAAATGTCTATGTACACGGACAGCACTGCCACCCAAGAGATACTCTACTATCTCCTCCGGCCCATAAGAATCGGCCTTGCACCTCCTTTCGAGATTCTCACACTGCATGACGGCATCGTCACCGGTCCTAAAATACTGACCCATTGCTCTCTCTAAATCTGTACAAAATTGGACAATGGGCAACCACAATGGCAGGCCACCATCTTTTCATTAATGCAGCAGTCTAGCTTGTTAGAAGTAACGGATCCTACTGGCTCCCAAGATTTCCCACTAACTACCTGGCGTTTGCAAAACGCCACAACGTTATTCTACAATAGCACAGAAAACCAGATTCTGAAAACAGAACCCGCGCTTCTGTTCCAAACAAACAACGTAAACTTGGCAGACTCTCATTTTGTTAGATTACTAATCTAACAAACAATCGACAGCCACGCTCGCCCGCTAATAATACTACTTAGCTGTTTTAGACGAAGAGAATCCACCTTCCAACAACGACTTTTCAAGCCACACATCCCAACAAAGAAAAACTAGTTGTTCCCAGTAAATCGATTGGCGCTGATAAAATACCACAAAGCCTCATAGTATAAACTCTCTGACACGACTGCTTGTCTACGCTGGCGCACACACACACGAATCCTGTATGATCAGAATCACACTCAGGTACTAAGTCACTACTAATAAACGAAAATTATCACCTAATTTCCCCCACACTAAATTAACACCTGCTATTCACATCAGCTAGATTTGGTTTCTCTCTGAAATTATATAAGAATATTCACTGCATATTAGGGTGGAGCGTTTTTTCAACTTTTTAGAGTTGGGTTTCACGCTAGGAGGGAAAAGTTGTGGAACTGCATAAAAACGATGTGTGCGAACTTTCAGACCGATAGGTTGATTCCTTGATGGTTCGAGGGTCGTTTGAAAATACGAAAAAATTGCATATTATTTTAAAAAATCTAAAAATTATATTTCTTATTCTTAAAAGTCAAGATAGATTAATATCGTAATAATAACCCATTGAGAATACCTGACCAAAATTCAAAGCTCTATCTTATTATCTTCATTGTTCGAGGCCCTGAAAATTCCTCTGGTTAGAGGTAATTATAGAAAGGCTTGAGGAATATGTTTTCATGTTTTCATCAATAAATCTTTATCCTTATGATATTCAAATGGGCCTCGAACAAAGAAGATAATAAGATAGAGCTTGAAAATTTTGGTCAGGTATTCTCAATGGGTTATTATTACGATATTAATCTATCTTGACTTTCTGAATATATAAATATATTTATTTTATATATACATTTTCAACCTATTTTATTCTCTGGATCGTGTCGTTGCGAAAACGATTAGTTATTTAGAGTGTTATTTTTCAGGTGCGAGACCTGCTACCTGTTCTAGAGATGATCGAGCAGCCCCGTGACGACAGGAGAGACTTCTACAACACCTATGTTCTCTTCTTGTGGCTGTCAATCATCGTGTACATGCCATTCAACATCGCAGACTTTGACGCTACCAACAAACAAACAGATGAGAAAACAGTCACTGTTTTACAGAGGTAAGATCTTTAAAAGAAACTTCTTTTACCTAAATAGTTATTGCAGAGCTTATCCTAGTTACTAAATTGAAAGTATGTAAACGAACTCTTAACAAGTCAGAATACATACATTGTATGGGTAACTACATAAATTGATAATATGATGATCAAATTCACGTTGTTCAATTGACTTCAAACAATAACTTTTCAATTTCAGACTGTTGAATATCATCAAGGAAGAGTTGAAGTCTGCGCAAGGTACCAGAGACATGGCTGCCTTTCTTGCATCTAAACTAGTTACCAGACCTGACCTCCGGGAAAAAGAACTGCCAATGTTTGTCCACCATTGTCTAGAGGTGTGAACTGATTGGGGTGCTTACTGTGTCCCTATATTGCTAACAGTGAACTGATTGGGTCGCTTATTGTGTCCTTATGTTGCTAACAGTGTCCTAATGGAGGTACTTCCTGTGTCCCTGTAATGTTAACAGTTAATGGGGATACTTCCCTACGGTGTGCCCTTATAGGTGATGTTTCTTCTATCTAAGACTTTGAAAATATAGTAAACAGCGCATAAGGTTGTTGAAATGTTGGCTCTTCTGCTATTTACAGAATTGCAAGCAAGTGCACCATCCCCTCCCCTCCCGTCTTCACCTCCATGTATATAGTTATGAGTTAAATTAAATTATGTTTCAAATAATAAGAACTTTGAACCTTTCAACATAGATGGCTGTAATGTAGTTTGTTGTACTGCACACTTAATGATTATTAATGACCTGGCAGGGGGAGCACGTACTCCGATATACTTATTGGTCAATTTCCATAAACAATCAACGAGTTACCACCCTGTCCCTACATTGATAAGTATCCTAATAACTCTTCAACATCTAATTCCTCCAGGTTCTTCTGGCAGACTCTTCCATCACGACTCAAAGGGAAGATCTTTACCATCACCTTGGAGCTCTTAGGGCTCTGGGACTTATCTGGAAACATGGTGAGTGTAACCTTTAATCTAACTTATACAAGGTACTTATTTGGATACAAGGTACTTACTTATTTGGAAACTTATCTGAGACTTTTTTGGAAACATGGTGAGTAGCTATAATTTGTAGCTATAGGGTAGCTATATGGTGAGTGTAAACTTTACAGGGTAGCTATATGGTGAGTGTAAACTTTACAGGGTAGCTATCTGGTGAGTATAACCTTCACAGGGTATATGGTGAGTGTAACCTTCGCTGGATATATGGTGAGTGTTACCTTTGGTTTAGCTGACTTATACAAGGTAGCTACTTCTGGTACTTATTTGGATACAAGGTACTTACTTATTTGGAAACTTATCTGGGACTTTTTGGAAACATGGACATGATGAGTAAAACTTATATAGGGTAGCTATATGATGAGTGTAACCTTTTCAGGGTATGAGATGAATGTAACCTTTACAGAGTATATGGTGAGTGTAACATTTACAGGGTATATTGTAGCCGTAGGGACAATTACATTTTGAAGCTTAGCCATAAATGTTTTAACCTTTATGTCATTAATTTATGTTTTTGTTTATTCGTTATGATTTCTTTATTCATTTGTGTTCATACTTTTGTTTTGTTTATTTAACTTTATTTTTGTTTTTGTTTCTTTGTAGGGTTAACATCCCTCAAACCCTCTCTTTTCTCTTTGTTTATTATCTGTAGAAATACTTTTTCTGACCGCTCTCTTCTGATTGTCATCTGTGCCATTCCATCCTTCTGCCTAACTGTTGTACTATCATAAAACTAACCATTTAGCTATAAGAATAATTAATTCTCCAACTTAGATCATAAGAACTTAGCTTAAAGCAACGACTACAGTGGCATCTTCGACGTGATTGAACTTTAATTTGTTGGTTTCGAGTGTCTGAAGGGCTTTGCATTCAGAATCAAGATTTATTCATTTATCTAAGTTTCATTTACAATTAGATTGGAAATTAGGAAGCAACCAAACCATTACATAGATCATAATGAAAAGTTTTTCTCATAATTAATAGCTATGTCATCAATATAAACTATGTTTTTACTAGAGAGAAAGTTTCTAAAGCAGCTTGGATCTGTCTTAGAAACGCAACACTTACTGTTGACTTAACTTCTTTATCTATATTTTTTATCAATAATTATCTTTATTATCTTATTGTAATTAGATTTCTCAATTTCAGATTCAATGTTCTATTTTATACCTAGAAAAAAAATATTTGAAAGTAGAGAGACAATGTCTATAATCTGTATTTTCCATCGATCATTTCCTTGTCCATTATTGATTTTATTCTTGTTTGACAAAATATATTTCTTTTTACTAAAAAATAATAACGAGATACTGAAAATGTTTTTCCCCAGGTAGAAGGGATGAGCTTCTCCTCCTCTCCCCCACAGTTCTGGAGAAGATTTCTCTCTATCAGAAGAAGGCAAAGAGAGACTCCATGACAACGAAACTCATCGTCAAACTCCTACAGCGGATTGGTGAGTCTTATAGGGCTGGTAAAGGCACAGAATACATAATAGGGAAGTAACAACATCTTATAGGGCTGGTAAAGGCACAAAATACATAATATGGAAGTAACAACATCTTATAGGGCTGGTAAAGGCACAAAATACATAATAGGGGAGTAACTACATCTTATAGGGCTGGTAAAGGCACAAAATACATAATAGGGGAGTAACTACATCTTATAGGGCTGGTAAAGGCACAAAATACATAATAGGGAAGTAACAACATCTTATAGGGCTGGTAAAGGCACAAAATACATAATAGGGGAGTAACTACATCTTATAGGGCTGGTAAAGGCACAAAATACATAATAGGGGAGTAACAACATCTTATAAGGCTGGTAAAGGCACAAAATACATAATAGGGGAGTAACTACATCTTATAGGGCTGGTAAAGGCACAGAATACATAATAGGGGAGTAACTACATCTTATAAGGCTGGTAAAGGCACAAAATACATAATAGGGGAGTAACTACATCTTATAGGGCTGGTAAAGGCACAGTTTACAGAATAAGTTAGTAACAGCATCTTATAGGGCTGCTAAAGGCACAAAATACATAATAGAAGAGTAACTACATCTTATAGGGCTGGTAAAGGCACAGAATACATAATAGGGGAGTAACTACATCTTATAGGGCTGGTAAAGGCACAGTTTACAGAATAAGTTAGTAACAGCATCTTATAGGGCTGGTAAAGGCACAGTATACAAAATAGGGAAGTAACAATATTTTATAGCGCTGAAAAAATTATTTATTAAATTCCTAATTTATTTAAATTTTTTCCAAACAATCCAACTTCAAAATGTGTATTTTTTAATTTATTTATCGTTTGAGCTGTTCCTGATACTTTAGCATCCGGTACTTCTTTTTTCTTTTCTATTCTTTGTTTATATTTCTTTATTTTTCACTTTTATACCTAATTAAGTAATCTGGTTTTCTGACTGGAAAACCTTTAATTTTTATCATTTCCTCAACCTGCAGGTTTGACATTCTTGCCGCCACGTATTGCAACATGGCGCTAAAAAAGAGGCAATAGGTCCCTCTCTATGAATATGTCCCTAACGACACAGCCACAGCAGTTGGAGGGTGATGAGGAGATGGAAGATGAGGACATTGATGTCCATCCTTCTATCGAGAGTGTCATAGATCTCCTGCTTGACGGATTGAAAGATGGAGACACTATTGTTAGGTATGTATTCAGTTGAATGCAATAGCCTACTTAGTGAATATTTAGTTAAGTTGAGCATAGTATACCTTTTGAGCGGAGTGAAAAAGCTCCTATTTGTTAGCAATACGAGTCCTAACATGGCCTTTGTCACTTTTTAGTGTTTTTAGTTACTAAACATGCTCAATTCGATAATCTCCATGTAAATATGCGATTCGGTTCTTGAGTTTATGTGTCAATTGGCATCACTGCAATGTCTCACTTAAGCCGAGCCCATCTTCATAGAAAGCTACCAGCTCAAACTATTCGGAGTAAAACTGACTCCAAAAGCCTCCCCTATTTGGCCAAGTGAGGGAGGTCTTATAACTCAATACTGTTCTCGGAGATAGCTTAAGATTATTAAGCGCATGTAACAGGAAGGAAAAAAGTTTTTTTTGTTATTACCTATGCGTTGCTGAATTGCTTTTGCAGGTTACCAATTGAAAATGAAAAAGCAACCGAGCAGTGAAAAGCAACATGTGAATTATAATCATGTGGTGAATCACTACTATTCATATTTTTTTTTATCATAAAACCCGAAAAAATTTGTAGATTTATTAAAACTCTGCCATAACTTTGAGTTATTTCACCTATTGAGGTGCCACATACAGATAGGCTAGTAATAAATAAATTTTCGGGTTTTATGATCAAAAAAACATGAATAGTAGTGATTCACCACATAATTCCAATCACATGTTACATACGAGATGACACAAACGGTCTAAAAAAAGATTATGCAGAATGAGTAATAATTAAAATCATTTATAGAATGATTAATGATCATTTACTAAAAAGAAACAAGGATTCTTAGGTCCAGCTCCACTTCATGAATAACTGACTTTTGTAAAATCGAAAACTGTGCAATTTTATAATTCGAGCAATTTTGTTCATTTGAGCAATTTGATAATTCGAGCAATTGTTCGTTCGAGCAATTGTTCGTTCGAGCAATTGTTCATTCGAGCAATTTACAGGCTACCATTTCATCAAGCAATCTGTCATTTAAAATTTTTTAATTGGCATAAATCATCACCCACTGTCCAAGAACTGCAACGTCAGCTAGAGCCCTAGACTAATCAGGTCATTTTCTTCTGAAACTATAAATTCTCTGAGTTTCAAAGGTACGCTCTCCCCTTTCAGGTACAGTTGCAGCAAAGGCATAGGCAGGGTGTGCTGTCGTCTACCAAGGGACATGGCGGCAGAGGTGGTAAGTGTGGTGCTCGCCAACTTCACTCCCCGAGACTCTCACTTCACGTGGCATGGTAGCTGTCTAACTCTGGCTGAATTGGGACGGAGAGGTCTTCTTCTACCAGATACTCTACCATCAGTAGTGGCTGTGTTGCAGAAGGCATTCGTCTACGATAAGCTGATGGGGCAGTGTAGTGTGGGGGCTAATATTAGGGACGCGGCTTGTTACCTCTGCTGGTCATTGGCTAGAGCTTACGACCTTCACACTCTGAAGGAGTTCGTACCCCAACTGGCCAAGGGTCTCTTAGTTGTGGCTCTCTTTGATAGAGAGATTCCATGCAGACACGCTGCGTCAGCCGCTTTTCAGGAGCACGTGAGTAGACAAGGTAACTTCCCCCACGGTATTGAAATCCTAACGACGGTTGATTACTTCTCTGTCGGCATCATGGCCAATGCGTACCTCAAACTGAGTCCCTTTGTTGCTTCTTTTGGGGATTACAGTGAGGCTCTTGTAAGCCATCTAGTGGAGCACAAACTCAACCACTGGGATTCTGCTGTTAGAGAACTAGCTGCTAAAACTCTCAAAGAACTCACCAAGTATTGTATTGAGTATTGCTCTCAGAATGTACTGCCTGCTTTACTGACCACAGCTAGGGGGTCAGTCTTGGTGTCCAGACATGGGGCAATACTGGCACTAGGAAATGTTGTACTTGCTCTTTCAGAGGCATCTAAAGAAGGTAAAACACAGTATAACAGTGAGGAGAATCTCAAGTCTATATTCAGTCTAATGTCTGAATTATCGGAGAGGAAAATGCTCCTTGGAGTTGGAGGAACATACATGAGACTTGCGTTAGCGGACATGTTCCACAACATAGCTGTGTCTGATATCAAATTACCCAAAGAGGTAGTGGATCAGTGGCTTCGCCTGTTGGAAGAAAGTGTACTCTTTGTGGAAGATGATGTTAGACTAGCGTCAGTGAAAGGCTTAACCTCCGTATGGAACAGCTTCTACTCTTCTGAACCATCTTCTACGAACAATTGCGTACTGGTACTACCTACAGAAACTTTAGATAGATACATATCAACCCTCAATTCGGAGAGGGAAAACTATGTGCATGGCATATCCTTAGCTCTTGGAGGTTTCCCCAATAGTCTGATGCAGACGTACGGCAGTGATCTGATCTCAGCTCTACTCAAATCGTGCAAGATTACATCTACTAGTTCAACCTGGGCGGCTGCAAGACGTGATGCCATCAGCAGTATTGTGTCCCTCATGCAGAAAATGAGGGAGAGTGGCTGTCTGACGCAGGAAATCTTGGATAGAGTCATTGAGACGCTTTTGTTGTGTCTAGAGGACTACACGACAGACCGTAGAGGGGATGTGGGTGCTTGGGTGAGGGAGTCTGCAATCACTGCAATTAGTAAAATATTCACGACTTGGCCTGATGAAGCAGACACTTTGCCCTAAAAGTCTCATATTGAAAAGGCTATTAGCATTATATTGCAACTGAGTGTTGAACGTATTGACAGAACAAGAAAAGTTGCCGGCAATTCCCTAGTCGAAATCATCTCCTCCAAGGGTCCCTGCGTCAAACTTATTCCGGAATATGATTTACTTACCTATGCTTTCATGATTAAAAACTGGGGTAATTATGAAGAAACTTTCGGAATAATCAGTATTTTCCTTACATCAGAGGTATATTTGCCGAGGCTAATCATGGGTTACTCATACTCGATCGGAGGTGTTTCAGCAAATTTGGCCGAAAATGTTTTATCGGCTTATATAGTGCATTTCGAAAATATCAATGACGATAAGAAAGTACTTTTCCTAAATACTCTATTTGACCTCATGGAAGACAATAGTCTGAAAAAACGACTCTCGTTGTGTTATCTGAAGACGATTGAGTACTTTATGACAGAAACTCTGGCACTAGATGATTTACTTGAGGAGAAGGAAAACGAGGCTCTGTCTCAGCGTATGCTGTCTAGACTCAAGGCGGAATGTGTGGCTTGCAGAGACTACAACAAACTTGTATCCGTGTCCAAAATTCTCTCTGAAATGTTGAGACTCAAAGTTGATTTCTCCAGACCGATTCTTAACCAGTTGTTACTGTTTCTAGGCTATCAGTACCCTAAAGTTCGCACAGTCACCGCTGCCTCTTTAGTTACAGCCCTCAATGATTACTCTGAAGAGCTGATAGAGAGAGAGGTGATAGAAAGTGATGAAGTGCTGGGTAAGGTCATGGAGGTTCTCGAAACCACTCCCTGGATAGACGCTGACCTACCGACAGTCAGACAGAAAAGGAATGAGTGTTGTGAACTGCTAGGTCTACCTTTACCTGTTTCCAGAGCTAAGCCTGATGTTTAGGCACTACCTAAATAGCCCATTGGAGGGTTTGTTATGAATTAGATAAATGGAAAGAATATATCTTCTTTGTTGCACATTGCAGATAAGTTAACAGTATGATTAAATTAACCGTCTGCACTAGTTATTCAGAAGTTCATTGAAGTAATGTTAATAAACTAGTTGCCAGCTCATAGAGCTGATGGAGTGATGTCAAAAATATAGTGTCACTGGTTAGTCAGCCAAAGCTAAACAAAAATTTCGAGTTCCCTGAATTCTTGCACAGGCTCCAGCCTTCCCCTACAGCCGCAGATCGCTCTCCTAGATTGTGACCACACAAACGTGCTATGACAACTGTAGTATCCTAAATACATAATAAATGCACTAGGGATTACATGAGGGAAATCACAAAACAGAAAATCTCTGCATTCCTGCTACAACAGAGCAATTAAACACTGCGTTGGTTACCTTTACAGTAAGCTAACGCTTAGTACACTTAAGTACTAACACTGCTTACTTTAATTTAGGCAAGTAACTAGCGTTACTTAAACAAACTATTGGACCAAATCAATATGGCCTAAGACGCAGCATGGGGGAATCTGACACAGCCATCGTCTGCGAATTTCAAGTCAGACTGCCGTCTCACAGCACTGACCTGGTGCATGCCCAATGTTACTAACCATCTCAATATAACAAGTAAATTGAACGTTGAATTTTCTATCCAATATTTGTGTGTAAAGACTAATCTATTGAACATTAGTGTTAATGGATTTATTGTCCAAATTCTCATTTAATCAGAAAGAAATATAGCTCTCAAGTAGTAGATAGATCCTTCCCTCGATATGACTAAATAGTAAATACAGGGTCGTGCAGCTAAATTGGGACTAACATAACTTTTTTAAAATTCGCTATTTTGAAAGGCAAATAATGATTAAATGTAATTTTTACTTGTATTTATTTGTTCGTTATTGTCTACAGAACAAAATCATTCTATGTGACTACCCATTGCGTCAATAATTTGGGAGATTCTCGAGCGAAACCGTGAACAACTCCTTTTTATATCCTCGGGGTCAAGATTACGAAATGCCCGAAGAATGGCGGCCTTCAGAGAGTTGACACTTGGATGTGAAGTTACGTTAGACTCTCGTCTGTCCCTCAATGACGCCAAACAGCCAATAGTCACAAACATTCAGATCTGGAGAGCTGCTGGGCCAAATATCCTTCGGGACCATCAAAGGAAGATTCTCCTTCAGGAAATCCTGAATTTTCTTCGCTCCATGAGCGGGCGCAGAGTCTTGAACGAGCATCACTTTGAAGGGGTCGTAGTTCCTACGTATCCACGATATCAAAACTTCTTTCAGAATTTTCAGGTACTCCGCTGTGTTGATTTTAAGACCCGCTTCGATTAAATGAGGAGGCATCAACTTACCATCACTTGCGACGGCTGCAAAACCATCACAGAAGCGGGATTTTTGATCTGCATCACAGGAGGAACTTCTGAACGATCGGAGGCAACTGCCCGAGTGTTCTGGAGATTTGCAACCTCATCAACAACGAACTTTTTCTCGTCAACAAAAACGCGGACATGTCCTCCTTTGTGTTTCAGATGGTTCAGAAGCTTTGGGCATCTTTCAGCTCTGAGGGCTCTAGAGCGGGTAGTTAGGAGGTTACGGACTCTCCTTACGTATGACTTCATACCAAGGTGTTCCTTGACTGCCCTGTTGATGGTGCTAAGACTCACGCTGCGCTTTTGTGCCAGTTTTGACATCGGCTGGCTTGGGTCTGACTTCAACGTCCTTTTCAGCCCAGCAAGTAATGTTTTAGTTCTCTTTCGATCACAGCAGGGACTGTGTCGACTTCTCTGAACCTTACCCTCGGCATCAAAAGCAGCAACAACTCGATGAACAGTCGATTTCGCATAGCCAGTGCTCTTAATAATGTCTAAAACAGAGTTCCCGGCGCGTCTCATTTCACATATGGTCGGTCGTTCTTCGCGCTAATTCCGCCATATTTTAGCGAAATATGCTAGATCTTAATCTGAAATATTATAGCAAAGAGCTTAAAGATTGTCTGTTATAAAGAATTTAGTCATAGGTTAGAAATTACGGACGATATGTGCTGTTAAAGTTAGTCCCAATTTAGCTGCACGACCCTGTATATCTCACAAAGTTGAAATGTTACCTTAATCCAAGTAACACAACGCTCAAAACTTTTCTTTTGATCCAATATTACTGCATAACTTCTGCCTATAACTTTCAATGTTTTGATCAACACTAAATGTTGTTGTTGCTTCAGTTCCCGCTTTCAAATCCAGATAGCTCTTTTTAAAACAAATTTCTGAGAGTCACAGAGATTGGTGTATCTTACTGTAGTATAATATCTTTGCTATGGATGCGTATTTTGACGAGGAGTTCAGATGATATCGTCAGAGCAAGGTGGTTACACTGTACACACTACATATTTTCTGATTGTCAGTATAGTTTTGCCGTTATAACTTGATTAATATTGGTGTTATCAACAAATAATATATTTCCAAAACACACAGGTAAACAGTAATAGCAATCGAAGTAATAGAGTTATACACTAAAATACCGAGATCAATCGATTGTCGCATCACAAAAATTAAACTTGTTTGTATGCTGAAGTTGTTCTGACGACTTCGTACATATTCTGACGACTAAGTCGCTGCCTCTGTAAATAATCTTATTGAAAAGTATGAGTTTTTTTCCATCAGAATTTTGTCGGAAGTCGTGAAAACACGCATCCACAGTAACCGTAGCATAACCTACCTTCTCGCTACTCAATTTATTTAAATAAATGTTCATAATATTAATATCTTACCATTTACCTCCTTTGTTTTTGTTCAATTTTTTGAAAAGTAAAAGTCTTGGAAAGATAGCATCCTAATAGGTTTATAATTTAAGTTATTGATTTTTTTTGAGAGCTGGCTTGCATGAACCAGTCCATAGGTTAGTAGTGGTAATGTGGTGCAAATTGGATTTCCGTCCATAATTTCACTAGTACAGTTGTTCTATTTTAATCGTTAAAGTTATTTGGTCATTCCTATATTAATTGGATTAAGATCTCAATAATATCATTTTAAGCTCCTTTATATTAGAAGTAGTGACTAAACTAATTGTATAGTTTGATACAGTAATAAACATTCTTTAGTCGTTATCATTACGCGACAAATGTTCTGAATAATCTTTGCTTCAGTTAGCTATTCCTATGATATTTAGGGTTGGAATATGTAGCAATTGCGATTAAAAAATGTTCATTATTGATAAATTAATAACTTTTATAAGGCATAGCTCATTCTCACGTAAGAGCAATAAGTTGAAATTTTATTAATATTTAGATAATTCGATGAAAATTTCACCATTGGTAGCTAGGTAATTAGTTTAGAGCACTAAACCATTTATACTTGGAATTTTCATCACTTTATATACAATATTGTTATAATTTGTATTGATTTAAATATAATATTTAACTAGTTTATTTTATTATTTTCAGATTATAAAGTGTTTTAATATTTTAACTTAAAACAAAAACTGAAAATTTAGTAAAATTAAGACTTGAAAATTTGAATATTTAAAAAAACTTGTTCCTAACAGTACGGTTGAATAAAACTTTTCAATTTATATTTAAAATATAAAGTTAAATACTAACTAAATGGGGGAATGGTGGGGGAGGGGAGAGCATTGGGAATGGTGGAGATTATTGGGGGAATGGTGAGAGAATATTGGGAGAATGGTGGAGAACAATGGAAGAATGGTGGAGAACATTAGGGGAGTGGTGGAGAACATTGGAGGAATGATACAGAACATTGGAAGAGTAGTGGAGAACATTGGGGGAGTGGTCGAAAACATTGGGGGAGTGGTGAGAGAAAATTGGGGGAGTGGTGGGAGAGTGGTGGGAGAAAATTGGGGGAGTGGTGGGTGAACACTGGGGGAGTGGTGGGTGAACATTGTGGGAGTGGTGGAGAACATTGGAGAAATGGTGGGAGAACATTGGGGAACTGGTGGGAAAATATTGGAGGTTTGGAATTTGTAATATTAATATTAGAAACCAAATTATTTTTCTACTAAATACTTAAGGGCAGGTGGTCTGATTATGAGACTATGGTTTCAAAATCATTATTGCCAATATCCCTCATTGTCCTGAGACCACCTCTAGATTGACTTTCTTTCAATGCAGCTGTTTGCGTTACTTTTCTCCAGCTTTCTTTCTTACAGAAAGGTTACTTTAAAATTAGTACCAAATTATAGCCTCAATTTGAGAGGATGGGAGGTGATGATTTAACTGCTCCGTCAGAGGAGCTCAGCTGCTCTCATGACCTTTTCTCAGACTATGGCAAAGTGAAGGAGATGATACTCAAAGTACCATCTCTAGTGGAAGCTACAGGTACCTACCTACTCATTATTAACAAGTTTACTATATTAGTTTATCAGCTGTCTTTTTACCATCTCTAGTTGAAGCTACAGGTACCTACTCATTATTAACATGTTCATATAGTGTCTGTCTGAGTTATCAGCTGTCATTTACTGAAATATACCTAATATGTACAAATACTCAATTATCTCAATAGCTAGTTATCAAAATATTCATAGCTTTATGTTGCATTAAATTTAATAAATTAATAATAAGGATTATCTATTTTCTCGTTAGCTTCATGAAATAGTGATCCAAAATGAGAATTTTGTTTCAATAAAGTGTAATAATTAATAGCAAGCTAAATGTAGCTATACCATTTTACGCTTCATTTTATGTACCATAGCTAGCTAGGTAGTTATCATGCATTTTAATACCTATTCATTATCATTTTTTATATTTTTTGAACTTTCATTTATCATATTCCAGAGACAGCAAACGATCTTGCCAAATCATCTAATATCAACGACAGCAGTCAGTATGCTTCTGAAAAAGCATTTGATGACATGAAGACAACTCTTGATGAGTACCAGGTGGATAGTAGCTACTTTGTTGATATGTACATTCATTGCTGTTACTTCATCTACTTTTACTCGCTAGATGCTATTCAATTCAAAAAAGAACTCCATTGTGGCCTCAGGCTAAACACCAAAAAATTAATAGGAATCACATAATAGGTATGACTTATACATTTGGAGTAATTTGGCCAACCTGAAAGGTAGCTACTTGTATTTCTACATCTTAAACACAGACAAATCACACAATAAGGTAGAGTTTAATAAATGGTTCCAGTGGAGTATACAGAAGGTGAATGGGGTGAAGCTCTGAGATGGGCCACCAGCCCATCTCAGTTGATGAGCTAGGCTCTGACTCGACCAGTGCTACTAGTTTTGGATGTTTAACTACACTAGTTCAACAATTCCACGCATTTCTATAATATAAGCATCTAAACCGGAACTAGCTTAGAGAAAATGACCAGTGCTACTAGTTTTGGATGTTTAACTTCACTAGTTCAACAATTCCACGCATTTCTATAATCTAAGCATCTAAACCGGAACTAGCTTAGAGAAAATCAAAAAATGCTGATCAGCCTAATTTTTATTTCCAGAGTCAACCCCACCTTCTGGACCCACACCTCGAAGAGCTACTTTCTCTCTTGCTGGAGTACGTGAGAGTAGCAGGCAAACCCTCAGTGAGTGCCCAGTGCTACGGAGAAACTAAGGCACCCTGTCCTCTGGTAGCCTCTCAGGCTTTCAAGTATCTCTATCTTCTCATCAAAGTCAGGGGCTATAAGAGAGTCCTCAACAAGCTGCCCCATGAGGTTAGTAATTTTTTAGATGGCACAGTACTCGGACTGGCACAGTACTCAAAATCCGGGTGTTAACTGCTTAACATAGGTCAATTAGTAATTAATAAAGGGCAGCTTTGTGCATGATTTTTGTCAATGCCCACATTCAGAAAACAATGAGTGTCCCGAGTATTTCGCCTTTCCCGTATAGCTAGATACTGATATATTGGAAATCATTATAAGTGTTAGTATAAACGGATCCCACTGGGTCCAAGATTTCTCACCAACCACCAGGCGTTTACAAAATACCACAACGTTACCCTGCAATAACAAAGAAAAGCAGATTCTGCGAGGTGGAACTGCGTTAATGTTCCAAACAAATGACGCAAACCCAACAGACTCTGTGCCACCAGAATACAGTCTGGTCTCGGTTTGTTAGAATAGTAATTGACAGCCACGATAGTGATACCACTTAGCTATATTTAGACTAAGAGAATCCACCCTCCAGCAACGACTCTCCAAGCCACACGCTCCAACAAAGAAACACTAGTTGTTAGAATAGACACTTAATAAAGAAAACACTTTAATTTCCGACATCTATTCCAAGATCACAAGATACAGAGTTGAACTTTATGTAAAGATTACAATGGACTCAAGTCTAAAGTATACAAGGAGGTATGAGCTAACGACAGGTAACACTACCATAGCGTGGATCGTCTCATTGAAGACTGAACGTTATTAATCCAAATATTTTATACTCGTCTGGTTTAGACTGTATTTCAGGGAATGTGTCTCTTCACTCATGTTAGCATACCTCTCAGTGTGCTTGGTTTCTCTCTCTCTCTGCCGTTTGTACTCGTGTTCCTTGAATTATGTTATATTTACTCACAATTCCTCGATGCACAACGGTTCCTTAATTTCCTCTGATATTCAGCGCAGGGTTCCTCAATTTCCGCTGATATTTAGCGCAGGGTTTCTCAATTTTTCTGCAGGTGTCTTTGTTTGCTGACCAAATTGAAGGTATGGCTTTCTTCTGTTGCGGCTGTCTGTATTTTATTGAATTATATCAATATCCGTCTCCTGAAAACTTCTTTTCTTGACTGCTTGAAAGTGAAATCAGTTGCACTGGAAGATTTCCTCTTTTGCTTCATTCTTTGTATGGACTTCTTTTATAGACTTCCTGCCACTCTGGTAACCGTTAATTGAACCATATAACCATCTTAATATAACCGCATCCCGTCGAAGAGGCCAGATGATAGAATAGCCTTTTTCCGAAGATGTATTCTATTTTATGGGGTCTATTCCCATTAGGTAGGTGGTGTAGACTTTTGGTTCGTGGTTAGGGCAGGGATAATAAAAAGAACACTCTCCTTTCCGACATTCTCTACTGCAAGATCACAAGATACAGAGTTAAACTTTATGTAAAGAATACATTGGAGTCAAGTCTAACCTTAACACTTGCTATACAAGGAGGTCTGAACTAACGTTAGGTAACGTCTGAGTGAAGACTGGGCAAAGATTTGCATAAGCCAACAACATTTATAGGATAGATTGAGTAAAGGGAATCCCAACAGGTTAAGGTTCCCATGTTAAGAAGATATTTAGGCAATTAGCCAAAATAGTTACGTCTCAAGATGTAATTTCCTTTGACGAAACAAAGCTAAAATTTACTAGAGAGTTTTATTATTAAGTGGCATTCAATATGCAAAGGCATGGACTTGTTTCACCTAAGCAGGAAGCCCATAATAAGTAATAAACAGGTGACTTGCACTCGCTATTACTATGTAGTCCTAAATGAAGACGACAGTCAAAGACTTGTGTAGAGGTTTTACCATCAGCCGTATCAAATGGCCTCACTTTCGAAAGACGTTTCCCATTTAATACGCGCCCACCGGCGCTATAGAGTTCCCACCAACCACCCAGACGTCCACTAAAGTACGCCCACTACATGTATCAACACTCAACAGGGCACATTGAAATTCGGCCGTTTACCACTGCTTCGACGACCGGCATCTGACCCGAAGTCAAACCACCAGCCACAATGTTTAAAACCTCAGGTGTCACCCCGCACCTCCATGAGCCACGTAAGCTTCGGCTTACTTGAAATCCATTCGTAGAACCTTACACACCATGGTGTCTGACTCTAGTCCCATCCTCGCAGCGGGTCGCTGCAGATAGTCAACATAAACATCGACGTTCTCTTCAGGACTTAGCATACGCATCTTGAACTCGCCTCATGGCGTGACAGGCCATACTCACCGTGTAGGCGGTACCTTGCGACTTCCCACTGCGAATCCTCGGCTACGGTAAACTGTCTATATACACGGACAGCACTGCCAGCAAAGAGATACTCTACTATCTCCTCCGGCCCATAAGACTCGGCCTTGCACCTCCTTTGGAGACTCTCGCACTACATGACGGCATCGTCACAGGTCCCAAAATACTGACCCATTGCTCTCTCTAAATCTGTACAAAATTGGACAATGGGCAACCACAATGGCAGGCCACCATTTTTTCATTAAAGCAGCAGTCTAGCTTATTAGAAGTAACGGATCCTACTGGCTCCCAAGATTTCCCACTAACTACCTGGCGTTTGCAAAACGCCACACCGTTATTCTACAATAGCACAGAAAACCAGATTCTGAAAACAGAACCCGCGCTTCTGTTCCAAACAAACAACGTAAACTTGGCAGACTCTCAGTTTGTTAGATTACTAATCTAACAAACAATTGACAGGCACGCTTGCCCGCTAATATTACCACTTAGCTGTATTTAGACGAAGAGAATCAACCTTCCAACAACGACTTTCCAAGCCACACATTCCAACAAAGAAAAACTAGTTGTTCCCAGTAAATCGATTGGCGCTGATAAAATACCACAA
The DNA here is from genome assembly GCA_947561585.1 of Caprella mutica. Classification (NCBI taxonomy): domain Eukaryota; kingdom Metazoa; phylum Arthropoda; class Malacostraca; order Amphipoda; family Caprellidae; genus Caprella; species Caprella mutica. The sequence goes on from CANNZV010001696.1 coordinate 66,356, forward strand.
ACTTCATAGTATAAACTCTCTGACACGACTGCTTGTCTACGCTGGCGCACACACACGAATCCTGTATGATCAGAATCACACTCAGGTACTAAGTCACTACTTATAAACGAAAATGATCACCTAATTTCCCCCACTCTAAGTTAACACCTGCTATTCACATCAGCTATATTTGGTTTCTTTCTGAAATTATATAAGAATATTCACTGCATAATGTATATCCTCTGAGCTATCAAACCAAATGCTCATTTCTTTAATTTCAGTAATATTCTGAATATATGAATATATTTATTTTATATATACATTTTCAACCTATTTTATTCTCTGGATCGTGTCGTTGCGAAAACTATTAGTTATTTAGAGTGTTATTTTTCAGGTGCGAGACCTGCTACCTGTTCTAGAGATGATCGAGCAGCCCCGTGACGACAGGAGAGACTTCTACAACACCTATGTTCTCTTCTTGTGGCTGTCAATCATCGTGTACATGCCATTCAACATCGCAGACTTTGACGCTACCAACAAACAAACAGATGAGAAAACAGTCACTGTTTTACAGAGGTAAGATCTTTAAAAGAAACTTCTTTTACCTAAATAGTTATTGCAGAGCTTATCCTAGTTACTAAATTGAAAGTATGTAAACGAACTCTTAACAAGTCAGAATAAATACATTGTAGGGGTAACTACATAAATTGATAATATGATGATCAAATTCACGTTGTTCAATTGACTTCAAACAATAACTTTTCAATTTCAGACTGTTGAATATCATCAAGGAAGAGTTGAAGTCTGCGCAAGGTACCAGAGACATGGCTGCCTTTCTTGCATCTAAACTAGTTACCAGACCAGACCTCCGTGAAAAAGAACTGCCAATGTTTGTTCACCATTGTCTAGAGGTGTGAATTGAAATTGATTGGGATACTTCCTATGTCCCTGTAATGTTAACAGTTAATGGGGATACTTCCCTACGATGTGCCCATATAGGTTATGTTTCTTCCATCTAAAACTTTGAAAATATAGTAAACAGCGCATAAGGTTGTTGAAATGTTGTCTCTACTGCTATATATAGTATTGCAAGCATAATTTTTTTCACGAATAATGATTTTAACGATAATTCTTCTAAGATAGGTCAGCTAGAAGGAGAGCCAATGGGCGACGGAGCACTACACCGTTAGTGCACTCTCCCTTGTTGTCTTCAACTCCATGTATATAGTTATGAGTTAAATTAAATTATGTTTCAAATAATAAAAACTTTGAACCTTTCAACATAGATGGCTGTAATGTAGTTTGTTGTAGCTACTGCACACTTCATGATTATTAATGACCTGGCAGGGGGAGCACGTACTCCGATATACTTATTGGTCAATTTCCATAAACAATCAACGAGTTACCACCCTGTCCCTGAATTGATAAGTATCCTAATAACTCTTCAACATCTAATTCCTCCAGGTTCTTCTGGCAGACTCTTCCATCACGACTCAAAGGGAAGATCTTTACCATCACCTTGGAGCTCTGAGGGCTCTGGGACTTATTTGGAAACATGGTGAGTGTAACCTTTAGTCTAACTTATACAAGGTACTTATTTGGAAACATGGTGAGTAGCTATAATTTGTAGCTATAGGGTAGCTATATGGTGAGTGTAAACTTTACAGGGTAGCTATATGGTGAGTGTAAACTTTACAGGGTAGCTATATGGTGAGTGTAAACTTTACAGGGTAGCTATCTGGTGAGTATAACCTTCACAGGGTATATGGTGAGTGTAACCTTCGCAGGATATATGGTGAGTGTTACCTTTGGTTTAGCTGACTTATACAAGGTAGCTACTGGTGGTACTTATTTGGATACAAGGTACTTACTTATTTGGAAACTTATCTGGGACTTTTTGGAAACATGGACAAGATGAGTAAAACTTATATAGGGTAGCTATATGATGAGTGTAACCTTTTCAGGGTATGAGATGAATGTAACCCTTACAGAGTATATGGTGAGTGTAACATTTACAGGGTATATTGTAGCCGTAGGGACAATTACATTTTGAAGCTTAGCCATAAATGTTTTAACCTTTATGTCATTGATTTATGTTTTTGTTTATTCGTTATGATTTCTTTATTCATTTATGTTCATACTTTTGTTTTGTTTATTTAACTTTATTTTTGTTTTTGTTTCTTTGTAGGGTTAACATCCCTCAAACCCTCTCTTTTCTCTTTGTTTATTATCTGTAGAAATACTTTTTCTGACCGCTCTCTTCTGATTGTCATCTGTGCCATTCCATCTTTCTGCCTAACTGTTGTACTAACATAAAACTAACCATATAGCTATAAGAATAATTAATTCTCCAACTTAGATCATAAGAACTTAGCTTAAGGCAACGACTACAGTGGCATCTTCGACGTGATTGAACTTTAATTTGTTGGTTTCGAGTGTCTGAAGGGCTTTGCATACAGGATCAAGATTTATTCATTTATCTAAGTTTCATTTACAATTAGAGTGGAAATTAGGAAGCAACCAAACCATTACATAGATCATCATGAAAAGTTTTTCTCATTATTAATAGCTATGTCATCAATATAAACTATGACTTTACTAGAGAGAAAGTTTCTAAGACAGCTTGGATCTGTCTTAGAAACGCAACACTTACTGTTGACTTAACTACTTCATCTATATTTTTTATCAATAATTATCTCATTGTAATTAGATTTCCCAATTTCAGATTCAATGTTCTATTTTATACCTAGAAAACAAATATTTGAAAGTAAAGAGACAATGTCTATAATCTGTATTTTCCATCGATCATTTCCTTGTCCTTTATTGATTTTATTCTTGTTTGACAAAATATATTTCTTTTTACTAAAAAATGATAACGAGATACTGAAAATGTTTTTCCCCAGGTAGAAGGGATGAGCTTCTCCTCCTCTCCCCCACAGTTCTGGAGAAGATTTCTCTCTATCAGAAGAAGGCAAAGAGAGACTCCATGACAACGAAACTCATCGTCAAACTCCTACAGCGGATTGGTGAGTCTTATAGGTCTAGTAAAGGCACAGAATACATAATAGGGAAGTAACAACATCTTATAGGGCTGGTAAAGGCACAAAATACATAATAGGGGAGTAACTACATCTTATAGGGCTGGTACAGGCACAAAATACAGAATAGGGAAGTAACAACATCTTATAGGGCTGGTACAGGCACAAAATACATAATAGGGAAGTAACAACATCTTACAGGGCTGGTGAAGGCACAGTTTACAGAATAAGGTAGTAACAGCATCTTATAGGGCTGGTAAAGGCACAGTATACAAAATAGGGAAGTAACAATATTTTATAGCGCTGAAATTTTTTTTTATTAAATTCCTAATTTATTTAAATTTTTTCCAAACAATCCAACTTCAAAATGTGTATTTTTTAATTTATTTATCGTTTGAGCTGTTCCTGATACTTTAGCATCCGGTACTTCATTTTTCTTTTCTATTCTTTGTTTATATTTCTTTATTTTTCACTTTTATACCTAATTAAGTAATCTGGTTTTCTGACTGGAAAACCTTTAATTTTTATCATTTCCTCAACCTGCAGGTTTGACATTCTTGCCGCCACGTATTGCAACATGGCGCTACAAAAGAGGCAATAGGTCCCTCTCTATGAATATGTCCCTAACGACACAGCCACAGCAGTTGGAGGGTAATGAGGAGATGGAAGATGAGGACATTGATGTCCATCCTTCTATCGAGAGTGTCATAGATCTCCTGCTTGACGGATTGAAAGATGGAGACACTATTGTTAGGTATGTATTCAGTTGAATGCAATAGCCTACTTAGTGAATATTTAGTTAAGTTGAGCATAGTATACCTTTTGAGCGGAGTGAAAAAGCTCCTATTTGTTAGCAATACGAGTCCTAACATGGCCTTTGTCACTTTTTAGTGTTTTTAGTTACTAAACATGCTCAATTCGATAATCTCCATGTAAATATGCGATTCGGTTCTTGAGTTTATGTGTCAATTGGCATCACTGCAATGTCTCACTTAAGCCGAGCCCATCTTCATAGAAAGCTACCAGCTCAAACTATTCGGAGTAAAACTGACTCCAAAAGCCTCCCCTATTTGGCCAAGTGAGGGAGGTCTTATAACTCAATACTGTTCTCGGAGATAGCTTAAGATTATTAAGCGCATGTAACAGGAAGGAAAAAAGTTTTTTTTGTTATTACCTATGCGTTGCTGAATTGCTTTTGCAGGTTACCAATTGAAAATGAAAAAGCAACCGAGCAGTGAAAAGCAACATGTGAATTATAATCATGTGGTGAATCACTACTATTCATGTTTTTTGATCATAAAACCCGAAAAAATATGTAGATTTATTAAAACTCTGCCATAACTTTGAGTTATTTCACCTATTGAGTACCTCATACAGATAGGCTTGTAATAAATGTATTTTCGGGTTTTATGATCTAAAAAACATGAATAGTACTGATTCACCACATGATTCCAATTCACATGTTATATACGAGATGACACAAACGGTCTAAAAAAAGATTATGCAGAATGAATAATAATTAAAATCATTTATAGAATGATTAATGATCATTTACTAATAAGAAACAAGGATTGTTAGGTGCAGCTCCACTTCATGAATAACTGACTTTTATAAAATCGAAAACTGTTTAATTTTATAATTCGAGCAATTTTGTTCATTCGAGCAATTTGATAATTCGAGCAATTGTTCGTTCGAGCAATTGTCTTTCGAGCAATTGTTCAATCGAGCAATTGTCTTTCGAGCAATTTACCGGCTACCATTTCATCAAGCAATCTGTCATTTAAAAATTTTTAATTGGCATAAATCATCACCCACTGTCCAAGAACTGCAACGTCAGCTAGAGCCCTAGACTAATCAGGTCATTTTCTTCTGAAACTATAAATTCTCTGAGTTTCAAAGGTACGCTCTCCCCTTTCAGGTACAGTTGCAGCAAAGGCATAGGCAGGGTGTGCTGTCGTCTACCAAGGGACATGGCGGCAGAGGTGGTAAGTGTGGTGCTCGCCAACTTCACTCCCCGAGACTCTCACTTCACGTGGCATGGTAGCTGTCTAACTCTGGCTGAATTGGGACGGAGAGGTCTTCTTCTACCAGATACTCTACCAGCAGTAGTGGCTGTGTTGCAGAAGGCATTCGTCTACGATAAGCTGATGGGGCAGTGTAGTGTGGGTGCTAATATTAGAGACGCGGCTTGTTACCTTTGCTGGTCATTGGCTAGAGCTTACGACCCTCACACTCTGAAGGAGTTCGTGCCCCAACTGGCCAAGGGTCTCTTAGTTGTGGCTCTCTTCGATAGAGAGATTCCCTGCAGACACGCTGCATCAGCCGCTTTTCAGGAGCACGTTGGTAGACAAGGTAACTTCCCCCACGGTATTGAAATCCTAACGACGGTTGATTACTTCTCTGTCGGCATCAGGGCCAATGCGTACCTCAAACTGAGTCCCTTTGTGGCTTCTTTTGGGGATTACAGTGAGGCTCTTGTAAGCCATCTAGTGGAGCACAAACTCAACCACTGGGATTCTGCTGTTAGAGAACTAGCTGCTAAAACTCTCAAAGAACTCACCAAGTATTGTCTTGAGTATTGCTCTAAGAATATACTGCCTGCCTTACTGACCACAGCTAGGGGGTCAGTCTTGGTGTCCAGACATGGGGCAATACTAGCACTGGGAAATGTTGTACTTGCTCTTTCAGAGGCATCTAAAGAAGGTAAAACACAGTATATCAGTGAGGAGAATCTCAAGTCCATATTCAGTCTAATGTCTGAATTATCAGAGAGAAAAATGCTCCTTGGAGTTGGAGGAACGTACATGAGACTTGCGTTAGCGGACATGTTCCACAACATAGCTGTGTCTGATATCAAAATACCCAAAGAGGTAGTGGATCAGTGGCTTCGCCTGTTGGAAGAAAGTGTCCTCTTTGTGGAAGATGATGTTAGACTAGCATCAGTGAAAGGCTTAACCTCCGTATGGAACAGCTTCTACTCTTCTGAACCATCTTCTACGAACAATTGCGTACAGGTACTACCTAGAGTAACTTTAGATAGATACATATCAACCCTCAATTCGGAGAGGGAAAACTATGTGCATGGCATGTCCTTAGCTCTTGGAGGTTTTCCCAATAGTCTGATGCAGACGTACGGCAGTGATCTGATCTCAGCTCTACTCAAATCGTGCAAGATTACATCTACTAGTTCAACCTGGGCGGCTGCAAGACGTGATGCCATCAGCAGTATTGTGTCCCTCCTGCAGAAAATGAGGGATAGTGGCTGTCTGACGCAGGAAACCTTGGATAGAGTCATTGAGACGCTTTTGTTGTGTCTAGAGGACTACACGACAGACCGTAGAGGGGATGTGGGTGCTTGGGTGAGGGAGTCTGCAATCACTGCAATTAGTGAAATATTCACGACTTGGCCTGATGAAGCAGACACTTTGCCCCAAAAGTCCCATATTCAAAAGGCCATTAGCATTATATTGCAACTGAGTGTTGAACGTATTGACAGAACAAGAAAAGTTGCCGGAAACTCCCTAGTTGAAATACTTTACTCAAAAGGTCCTTGTGTCGAACTTATACCTGACTATTCTGATCTTACCTACATTTTTAAGGAAGGTGAAACAGTAAACTGGGGTGACGATGATGAAACTTTTGGAATAATCAGTTGTATTCTATCATCGAAGCTGTATTTGCCTAGGCTAATCATGGGCTACTCGTACTCCATCGGAGGCGTTTCGGCCAAACTGGCGGAAAATGCTTCAATGGGTTTTGTAAATCACCTCGAAAACTGCTCTGATGAAGAAGCAGTATTGTTCCTTGAAATTCTATTTGACCTCATGGAAGACAACAGTCTGAAAGAACGACTCTCTCTCTCTTTTTTAAAGGCGATAGAGTATCTGATGACAGCGACTTTGATGCTAGATGAGAAACTTGAGGAAAATGCTAACTTGACTGAACGTATGCTGGCTAGACTGAAGGCAGAATGTGTTGCTTGCAGAGACTACAACAAACTTGTATCCGTGTCCAAAACACTCTGCGAAATGTTGAGACTCCAAGTTGATTTCTGCAGACCGGTTCTCAACCAGTTGTTACTGTTTCTAGGCTATCAGTACCCTAAAGTTCGCACAGTCACCGCTGCCTCATTAGTTACAGCCCTCAATGATTACTCTGAAGAGCTGATAGAGAGAGAGGTGATAGAAAGTGAAGAAGTGCTGGGTAAGGTCTTGGAGGTACTCGAAACCACTCCCTGGATAGATGCTGACCTGCCGACAGTCAGACAGAAAAGGAATGAGTGTTGTGAACTGCTAGGTTTGCCTGTGCCTGTTTCCAGAGCTATGCCTGGTGCACGACCTAAATAATCCTTGGGAGTTTAGTAATCCTGGCAGCTTCTGAGGTACGGCCTATTTCACACGGGCTGTTATTTTGCAACAAAAATGCAGATTGATAATACGCCTAATCTAAATATCCTACAAAACACGTACGGTAATTCATTCGTAGCGTTTTTCCATGCACCATTTGCCTTGCTCTGGTATGGGAAATACCACCGTGTGAAAGAGGCCTAAATGATCATTGGAAGTTTTGTAAGCCTGGTACTGAAGCCCGACCATATTAAGGGACCGTTCCCATAAGATTTTCTTTTTATATTATTGATCGTATAATTTTGAAATTTCTTACACATATAATTGATATAAAGCATCGAATGAGGAATCTTTTTTGTTCATGTTTCGAATCACATTTTCTTCATAGAGAACGAGATATTGGAAGAAAACGTGATTTTAGGCGGTAAAATAAATGTTCAGTAAACTCCTTAGTTAGTATATTCTATGTTTAAATTATAGAAAACGACATACGTCATGAATTTAGGCCTAGTCATCCCTCAAAAAACCATAGTTTTCTCCAAAATCTTGACCATAGAAAACTATCAGCGTCCCTGAGTGAGTTATGAAGTAACCAATACCTCATACCTCCTCCGTCAATTGTAGACCTACAGTGATGATATTGGTATCTTTGGATGTGAAAAGACTTGGGTGATAAACTATTTCATTTCGAAATTCTTACTCTGGAAATAAAAAGATCGCAAATGCTAGTGTAACGAAAGAAGGCTCTCTTTGTTCTAGATTTCATATTTATTGGAATATAATGACGTCACAATTTAAAAATTCCAAACAAAATGTTTTTTTCATCAATCTCAGATTAGAATTTTTTTTTAACGAACGTTCTTTTGTTGCTCAAATTTCCACTTTCAATGATACCAATATTATTTATTACCTGTATGTTAAAAACTGATGGTGGTGATGAATTCCCCCCTCCCTAAAATCACGTTCCATATCTCGTTTTCTATGAAAAAAAAAAAAATTTACCACGGATGAAAAAGATTCCAGATATTCCCTACATGTGTGTCAAATTTCAATGCTCTGCGATTCATAATGAAGAAAAATAATTATAAGAGGGAACGATCCCCTTAATGCGGGTTTTAGTAAATAGGATAAATGCAAATAATTTAACTTCTTGCTGCACTTTAGTGAATAAATTATAAATTGTCGATCGAACATTTTTTAGTAAAGGGGCTATGGTCTAATAAATTCTTTACTCACTCACTATATAATGGAACTCAAAGAGTCTCCTATGGTAGATATATATCTACCAAAGATATTATACTAGTCTAACTACAACAAGATACACAACTCTCGACAATTTCTGTTTTTAAAAGCGCCACCTGGATTTAAAAGCGGGAACTAAAGAAATATCTCTTCGTTTCTATTTTATTTAGCTGTATCTATTCTACCAATGTAAAGCTTAATTTCCCAGTAAAATAATCTTCATAAATGAATAAAATAAAAGTAAAAAATATTATTAAAGAAACCAAATGTTGTTGTTTCTCTAGTTCCCGCTTTCAAATCCAGATGGCGCTTTTTAAAACAGAAATTGTCGAGAGTAGTGTATCTTGTTGTAGTAGGTATAATATCTTTGATAGATGTATCCTTTGCATGACATGACTGAGTATATGGTTCGTTACTTTGACATAGGTTTCTTGTTAATGATTTTATTTTTACTGTTAAAGTTAAGGTACACATTCCTTTATTAATTAGATCTCAATTCTGTCACTTTGAACTCCTTTTTATTTGTGATTAACTAATTTGTTTATTTCAATTCATTTAAAAATACTTATACGCATCAAATATTTTTCTGAATAATCATTGTTATAATTATATAATCTCTAGGATTAAAATATTTAACCATTACGATTATTAATTATTTTTATTAGGCATAGCTTAAATCTCACCAAAGTGCAATAAAATTAAATAATAAGTTTAAATTTTATTAAATTATAATAGGTCAGTATAACGTAGGGTAAGTTTCGAGTTATCAACCTGTTCCCCATTTTCGATCATTTAAGATATGTATTATTTTTATTGGTATCCATGATACCTGACGGTATCACGGATACCATTTAATTTTTTTTCTAATATGATCGAAAATGTGGAACTGTCCGATAACTCGAAATTAACCTACTAAGATTTTTGAAACTAACTTCGTGATACTCATTTAATTTATATCTTTTTCGCTAAATCACTTAAACCATTGTGCATTAATTATAAATAGCTAATTCATTTTTAATTAACATCAACTAGGTTAGGGCACTAACGCTTTTTTCACGGAAAAAATTCTCATTAATCTCTGTTATAAACGATAATAATTAACTTGTTTCTTTCATTATCTTAATTTTTTCAGAGTTGTTTACTGAAAATAGGAATTTTTTTATTTATGAAAATAATTAATTTTAAAAGTTCCCAAGAGGCGAGGTTGAATAAAAGTTCTTCTTCATTTCATGCATTGATTCTTTGGCTGCTTATATTTAAATTAAAGTAAATTAATACTAACTAGATATTAAATTGAGTTGGTGATGGTTAATGAAATGCATATTACAAATGGGTGAGGTATGGTAACATAGGCTAAGTTACGAGTCATCGAACACGTCCACAGTACCGATCAGAAGAAAAAAAATAAACTTACATGGTATCCATGATATTTTCAGGTATCATGGATGTAAAGTTAAAAAATTTCTTGAATGATCGAAAATGTGGGAGTGTCCGATAACTATGCACTTACGCTACTTAGATAGGACTGCGTTCAATAAATATGATGAAATAAAGATGAGATGGACATGAATTGTGATTCAAGAGTACAAAAATAGATCAGTTTGTCTTATAATTAGCAGCCTTTTAAATATAATAAAAAGTAGAGCTACATCGTCAGCCTATGACGTCAAGGAAGAGAAAATATTAGTGGCCTATGTGTAAAAATTATATAGGTAAAAAGGCATGGGTTAAACTTGACATTTTTACACAAAAAAAACACTAAAATTATTCTTCATAGAGGCAAAATACCCAATTACCGAACATACCCAAGTTACCGATCATCAGTTAAAATTTGAATATTTAAAGTTTTATTTTATTATGAATATATTGTTACTGGTATATTTTCCAATCGGTAACTAAATTAACATCGGCAATAGAGTATTTACCCCTTTTTCACGTCATCTGGTTACTTAAAATATTACAGTAGAGTTCCTCTATAGTGAACTAAAACTAGGTCACTATATAGAGCTTACTTCATTACATTGGAGTTAAGAGTCGCATAGAAAACTGATATCCATTTTATGGCAGAGATAAAAAAAAATATACAGGGTACTTCATTACTCAGGACTCTACTAATCAGGATAGTTCACTATACAGGACACTTCACTATAGAGGAGTTTATACTGTAGTAACACATTTCTTGTGACGTCATATAACCACTAGATGAAAAATAAAGCTACAAACAACATAGAGGTTAATTTAATTCTAGCTTAAGAGTTATATTGTGGAGAGGCAATCCTTTGAGAAAATAGAGTTTATAATAGACAGTATTGGATATTAGACCTTATAGAGTCAGTGCTTAAGGGTCAGAGTTAAAAAAGTTATCTTACTAAAATGGCTATACAAAAAGCATGGCTGAATTTTATTACAATTTTATGTAGAAATACCGCTGTAATTTACTACTTTTCACGTGTTTAGGATTGTATAAATAAGTAAATAGGTTGTATAAATAAGTAAATAGGTTGTATGAATAAGTAGTTAATCATTAATGCATATATAAATGGATAATGGAAATAAATAAAAGGAACACTGAGTACGAGTGTTAGGATTAAAACAAATAATAATGAGACTGTCCATACATTACATGAAAATTAAGTAGGGATTTGAGAAATAAAATGTAAAACTTCTAAGTGGTTTTTAAATAGAAAATACACGGGCAAAGTACCCATGATACAACTGCATCCATGGCAAGTACATCAGTATCCATCTATGGCCCATTTGTAACCATGATGCAACAGCATACATGGCAGATCCATCTATGGCCCATCTGTATCCATGATACACGAGTGTCTTTGATACATCAGTATCCATGATACACGAGTGTCTTTAATACATCAGTATCCATGATACACGAGTGTCTTTGATACATCTGTATCCATGATACACGAGTGTCTTTGATACATCAGTATCCATGATACACGAGTGTCTTTGATACATCTGTATCCATGATACACGAGTGTCTTTGATACATCAGTATCCATGATACACGAGTGTCTTTGATACATCAGTATCCATGATACACGAGTGTCTTTGATACATCAGTATCCATGATACACGAGTGTCTTTGATACATCAGTATCCATGATACACGAGTCTCTTTAATACATCAGTATCCATGATACACGAGTGTCTTTGATACATCTGTATCAATGATACACGAGTGTCTTTAATACATCAGTATCCATGATACACGAGTGTCTTTGATACATCAGTATCCATGATACACGAGTGTCTTTGATACATCAGTATCCATGATACACGAGTGTCTGATACATCTGTATCCATGATACACGAGTGTCTTTGATACATCAGTATCCATGATACACGAGTGTCTTTGATACATCAGTATCCATGATACACGAGTGTCTTTGATACATCAGTATCCATGATACACGAGTGTCTTTGATACATCAGTATCCATGGTACACCTTTTTCACAGTATGCATGAATACTCCCCACTACACAAACGTAGACAAACACATTTCTGACAATAAATAAAGTAAACAATCTACTCCCTTATATTAATTACATTACACTTCAATATAGTGAACTACATTTCTATTGCAATTTTGAAGGAATTAAAAGTGAATAAAATTGGATATTAGAACAGGTCTTCATTTGCTATTTATTTGTCTTTTTAATATTTGTATTGTGATTATTTAAATGGATTAACAAAGTTTCTGTTGTAATTACGAAGCTATCAAAATCTAAGCTAGAGAATAATTAGTTAGGAACTGCATGTTACCCTTGGTTGTAACCACCATTACTGATCTATCTACCACTTTCTACTGCCATTGCAATGGAAGCTTATAGGTCTATGTTTGCACTTAGATCAATAATGTTAGTCTCACATTAAACCTAACTCTAGATGGTAAAATGTTATAAAATGGTTTCAAGATTCACATTTTAAAATGGGAAATGGTTTCAAGAATCACATTTTAAAACATCATTCTAATTCAAAATAATTCTAGGTTGATTGCACTGGGAAATAAAAATTATGCTTAGAAAACCCATGGTCTAAAAATTGGGTTTAGCTACATCATAAAAATTGCCACAATTCTTTAAATATTACCCCATTTTGCTGATTATTTACCCCATTCAGCAGATAGTTATCCCATTCAGCAGATAGTTACCCCATTCAGCAGATAGTTACCCCATTCAGCAGATAGCTAGTTACCCCATTCAGCAGAGAGTTACCCCATTCAGCAGAGAGTTACCCCATTCAGCAGATAGTTACCCCATTCAGCAGATAGTTACCCCATTCAGCAGAGAGTTACCCCATTCAGCAGAGAGTTACCCCATTCAGCAGAGAGTTACCCCATTCAGCAGAGAGTTACCCCATTCAGCAGAGAGTTACCCCATTCAGCAGAGAGTTACCCCATTCAGCAGAGAGTTACCCCATTCAGCAGAGAGTTACCCCATTCAGCAGAGAGTTCCCCATTCAGCAGAGAGTTACCCCATTCAGCAGAGTTACCCCATTCAGCAGATAGTTACCCCATTCAGCAGATAGTTACCCCATTCAGCAGAGAGTTACCCCATTCAGCAGAGAATTACCCCATTCAGCAGATAGTTACCCCATTCAGCAGATAGTTACCCCATTCAGCAGATAGTTACCCCATTCAGCAGAGAGTTACCCCATTCAGTAGAGAGTTACCCCATTCAGCAGAGAGTTACCCCATTCAGCAGAGAGTTACCCCATTCAGCAGAGAGTTACCCCATTCAGCAGATAGTTACCCCATTCAGCAGAGAGTTACCCCATTCAGCAGAGAGTTACCCCATTCAGCAGAGAGTTACCCCATTCAGCAGATAGTTACCCCATTCAGCAGAGAGTTACCCCATTCAGCAGAGAGTTACCCCATTCAGCAGAGAGTTACCCCATTCAGCAGAGAGTTACCCCATTCAGCAGAGAGTTACCCTATTCAGCAGAGAGTTACCCCATTCAGCATAGAGTTACCCCATTCAGCAGAGTTACCCCATTCAGCAGAGTTACCCCATTCAGCAGATAGTTACCCCATTCAGCAGATAGTTACCCCATTCAGCAGAGAGTTACCCCATTCAGCAGAGAATTACCCCATTCAGCAGATAGTTACCCCATTCAGCAGATAGTTACCCCATTCAGCAGAGAGTTACCCCATTCAGCAGAGAATTACCCCATTCAGCAGATAGTTACCCCATTCAGCAGATAGTTACCCCATTCAGCAGAGAGTTACCCCATTCAGCAGAGAATTACCCCATTCAGCAGATAGTTACCCCATTCAGCAGATAGTTACCCCATTCAGCAGATAGTTACCCCATTCAGCAGAGAGTTACCCCATTCAGTAGAGAGTTACCCCATTCAGCAGAGAGTTACCCCATTCAGCAGAGAGTTACCCCATTCAGCAGAGAGTTACCCCATTCAGCAGAGAGTTACCCCATTCAGCAGAGAGTTACCCCATTCAGCAGAGTTACCCCATTCAGCAGAGTTACCCCATTCAGCAGATAGTTACCCCATTCAGCAGATAGTTACCCCATTCAGCAGATAGTTACCCCATTCAGCAGAGAGTTACCCCATTCAGCAGAGAATTACCCCATTCAGCAGATAGTTACCCCATTCAGCAGATAGTTACCCCATTCAGCAGATAGTTACCCCATTCAGCAGAGTTACCCCATTCAGCAGATAGTTACCCCATTCAGCAGATAGTTACCCCATTCAGCAGATAGTTACCCCATTCAGCAGAGAGTTACCCCATTCAGCAGAGAATTACCCCATTCAGCAGATAGTTACCCCATTCAGCAGATAGTTACCCCATTCAGCAGAGAGTTACCCCATTCAGCAGATAGTTACCCCATTCAGCAGAGAGTTACCCCATTCAGCAGATAGTTACCCCATTCAGCAGATAGTTACCCCATTCAGCAGATAGTTACCCCATTCAGCAGAGTTACCCCATTCAGCAGATAGTTACCCCATTCAGCAGATAGTTACCCCATTCAGCAGATAGTTACCCCATTCAGCAGATAGTTACCCCATTCAGCAGAAAATTACCCCATTCAGCAGAAAATTACCCCATTCAGCAGATAGTTACCCCATTCAGCAGATAGTTACCCCATTCAGCAGATAGTTACCCCATTCAGCAGATAGTTACCCCATTCAGCAGATAGTTACCCCATTCAGCAGAGTTACCCCATTCAGCAGATAGTTACCCCATTCAGCAGATAGTTACCCCATTCAGCAGATAGTTACCCCATTCAGCAGAGAGTTACCCCATTCAGCAGAGAATTACCCCATTCAGCAGATAGTTACCCCATTCAGCAGATAGTTACCCTAGGGGTTTATAAAGTTACGACAGGCAAGTTCTCGGGAATTCTCTCGACAAATGTGGCAGGGAATTGACCAGACCGACCGTTGCAGTGACCGAGTAGCCACTGACCACCTTCTACCACAGCCGTGATGGTCACCTTTTCACCTTCCTGCAAGACGAGGAATAGGTTCAGAAAAAAATAACCGATAAATATCGGAGTAGCTACCCAACACATTCACACTCGTAATGTGTGAATTGGCGCAAATGCATACCACAACAAATTCTACTTTATTTCTAAAAAGAAGCATTTAGATTTATAAACAAGGTTTTTGACATTGATCAAAATAGTTGACGGATATTAACTTGTCACTCGGAAACTACATTCATACAAACTTCTCACAGCATTTATTGAAATTTAAACGACTCAAGACGTCTGTACCACAATCTCAGTGTGCAGGAACGTGGTGATAATTATATTCAACAACTAGTAACTTTAGATTTAATTAACTATGTAGCATCCACACACAAGTTTTTTAAGTCTTTCCACCATACTTCTCACTAAGCTCCTCAGAATCAGATAAGAAAACACAATAAAAAATTTATTTATTTTATTCATATCGTTTTTCCTTGTAGCTATGATTCAATAGTCTCATGAAAAAAGTAGGAGGAGCTTACCAAAAAGTCTGATGGAAAGACTTAAAAAACCCTACGTGTGTACGGCCCTTAACAGAGTTACTTACCTTGAGGTCCAGATCAGAGTTCATCTCTGCGTTGAAGGTGTAGAGTACAGTGACTTCATTCTCAGCAGATCTGTTACCACTGTAGTCCTGGGGGTCTGCAGTCACATTTTCGGTAGAGTCTGTCTTGCCTTCAATCTGATGAACAATTGTTGGGATAGGAAAAAAGGATATAGATGAAACAAGGTAAAAATTAGGCAAAACTATTTTGAAACCCGAATCTTCGCTCTCTCTCATTTTGGCCTATTTTTTTCAAAATTTTCTTTCATTTATCAAGTTTATCTTAATTCGAGATTAGTAAAAGAATGTCAGAATAGAATTATAGAAAGGTTCCAACTAAAATTATAAAAAGTTTCCAACTGAAATTAAAAAAAGGTTCCAACTAAAATTATAAAAAGGTTCCGACTAAAATTATAAAAAGTTTCCAACTAAAATTATATAAAGTTTCCAACTGAAATTAAAAAAAGGTTCCAACTAAAATTATAAAAAGGTTCCGACTAAAATTATAAAAAGTTTCCAACTAAAATTATAAAAAGTTTCCAACTAAAATTATAAAAAGTTTCCAACTAAAATTATAAAAAGTTTCCAACTAAAATTATAAAAAGTTTCCAACTAAAATTATAAAAAGGTTCCAACTAAAATTATAAAAAGGTTCCAACTAAAATTATAAAAAGAATCCAACTAAAATTATAAAAAGTTTCCAACTAAAATTATAAAAAGTTTCCAACTAAAATTATAAAAAGTTTCCAACTAAAATTATAAAAAGGTTCCAACTAAAATTATAAAAAGGTTCAAACTAAAATTATAAAAAGGTTCCAACTAAAATTATAAAAAGGTTCAAACTAAAATTATAAAAAGTTTCCAACTAAAATTATAAAAAGGTTCCAACTAAAATTATAAAAAGAATCCAACTAAAATTATAAAAAGTTTCCAACTAAAATTATAAAAAGTTTCCAACTAAAATTATAAAAAGGTTCAACTAAAATTATAAAAATATTAAAATAAAAGCAATCTAGGCAGTTCAGAAAGCTTAGGGCAATTACTAAATATGATGCATTTGGTGGAGGATGGATCTAAGCCACATTTAGAAATTGTTCAGGAGAGGCATCCAAAGTTTATAGATAATTTTTTTCAGGTTTACTGAGATATAAAGGACGATTGAGGTACTTTTTACCTATCTATGCATAAAATACAGATGGAACAATGGAAATAATGAGAATTATATTTTAGACACAAGGATGACTTTTACATCAGAAACTTCATATTTTAAAGTTTTGAGGCTCTTTCGTTTTGTGGTACATATATCCACAAATTAGGAGGTTTATCGTCAAATTTATCAATTGAATTTCTCTCCATATGAGCAACTTCATATTATTTAAAAGTTTATATTTTTCCAATAAATAACATAAACATATAAACTGAGCAAGTCAGACCTTTACAAATGCCGTTGGGAAGAGTCCCTGCTTGCCGTTAAGTCTTCCTTCCAACCAATCGTCATTAATGGAGGCAATTAACTCCACTCTGTCACCAGCCTGAAACATAAGGTATATAACTAGCCCTTACGATAAACTTGCAATAATTGAGGTGATGTGAACATTACAGGAAATTATCAGAGGATATTTAAGCTTTCGAATAGAAAGATTTCTATTCATCATCAGGAGAAGGGTGATAAACCTGGACCTGCCAATGAATTTTAGGACCAATAGTTGTATGTTGGATACCGTCTTTCTATTTCAGCTATCTATCTATAAGTTTATTAATAACTAGTGTACTCTCCCATTAAAAATAACGGGTCAACATCAATACCAATTTATTACCCGTTATTAGGTTACTTTTAATGAATTCAAATAAAATACAATTTTCTGCATAGTCTAATTATTTTATGGATAAAATACAAATTTGAATAATTGAGTATATAAATTTTATGACAGATGTTGCAAATTGTTCTTTATAAACTTTCACTGTAAATATAAAATGATTTTAGCATTCAGTTATAGTAATAATCATATAGCTATTCCACTCAAATAAGAATCGGTATTCATGCTACCACCTGTTAACATATTTAGTCAAATTTCTGAATATTCCACAAAGCGTGACAGACCACAGACAGATAGACAAATAAATATAAGGAAACTATTATTTGGGGGTGATAATTAATCTATTAAATATTAAAATATGAGACAAAAAATTATAAAATTTGTTACAACCTATATAGCTATGGCTGATTATTTTAATTCTCTAAAATAATTCTACTTTCTATATATCTGTAGCTAATAAAATAAAATGTTTTTATTTCTTCTCAAGTACCTTCTTGTTTCTAAGCATGTCCTATGTGTGTTCTCTATTCCTATGCGCTACTTGTTACTATGTGTGTTTTACCCTTCTCCTGATGATGAATAGAAATCTTTCTATTCGAAAGCTTGAAACTATATAAACCTTCAACGCTGAGTTTATATAACCTCCGATAATATGGATTTCTCGTTGAGTTTGAATCTTTTCAATCATTACAGGAAATGTATTTAGAAAACAATGATTAATTAGTTTCAATAACTTTCATCATTACAAAGTGTAACCTTTGACTTCATATCGGTACAAATGTCACTCTTATCCATGACATTCATTGAAAATAATTAAATAAAGCTATAAAGTGTTTTGCAACACTATTTTGAAAATTTGAATCAAATAGAAAAAGAAACATTTTGTAAGTTGAAAAGAAGTGGCAACAGTTTCTTTCTGACTAAAGTTTTCATACCAGACTAAACATCTAAGGAATAACTTTTGGTGCTTACCTTCAGCGGTAAATCTCCGACTTCGTTGCTGTCAAAGTCGTACTCGGCCACAGCGAAGACGACAGGTTCCTCTACAGGAGGAGCAGACACATCTTCAGCAACAGCCACCAGATTGGCCTCAGGTTGAACTGGACTGGTGATTTTAGCGGTGTTTCCATTAGCAGCAGAAGGTTTGGCTCTGATGATAGTAGGACGTTTGACTTTGGCACCAGTAGTGGCTTGGTCAACTGCATTGGAGTGCCACACAGCTCCAGATTTCTTGCTACCAGCATCTGACTGTTTGTTCATAAGATTATCATTTGATATAGTCGCCTTTGACCAATCGACAGCCAGGTCAAGACCGTCATCATCAATTACCGACTGTCCGGAACTAACAGAGTCTTGGTAAAATGAGGAACCACCGACTTTCATTTGAGAATTATCAATAGTCTCTTCTTCTATAGAGCCAAAAGGATCGAAATTAGCAATAGCTTTGGTGGGAGCACCAATAGGCCAAGAAGAAGGGGCGTCTAATAAACTGTTACTCGACTCTGAGCCGAGACTGTTAACACTTAGTCCATCACTGCCAGACGCAATGACAGAGGGGGAGGTAGGGGGAGAGGATAAGTCTATAAGGAGAGAGTTTGAGGATTTAGGATCCTGAAGAAAGTTAGGGGGTGCCACCTGACTGCCCGGGTTGAGGTCATCATGCTTTCGACTTCCCAGTCTCTGCAAGATTATTTTCTTATTAGCAAAATGAAGAGGAGTAACAGAGAGGTAGAAAATAAGTGTTTTTGAGAATAATAAGATAATTTTGAACTAATTTTCCAGCTACCTAAATGGAATAAGTTCCAGAATGATCACATAACTGAAAATTCCAGAGCTACCTATTATGTTTTTTAAAATTAACTATGTAGGAAATTTCAGTCACCAATCAGCTGAATTCTATTCCCCTAACATTACTATGAAATATATTTATGAAGAAAATGAAGAGAAAAATGATAACCATTAGTCAATTTTGTTTGAATCAGCTGGAAGTATTACCATAGATGTAATCATGTAAGTATTAAAACACTTTCTAGGTATCAACTTCTAAATATTTATATTATTCAAATCTTTTCTGTAAATAAGTCTATGAAAAAGGTATAGAAACTGATGCGAAATAACAAGTGTTCTAATTTTTTTCAAGCAGTATAGGTACAGACAGAGCTACCTATTTTCCCATGGAATAAAACTACTAACTACAGAAAATTTAACTCAGGATTTGTTCTGATTCCATATTATTGAGTTATAAAACTAATTGATAGAATATCTAAATAAGAAAAGTTAATCTGTAATACAATCTAACGATGGCATAAACATGTAGCTGAATGTTGTAAAAGTGAAAAACTATTTTATAATAATAGCTGAAGTACATACACTAGCTACCCAGAGATAAAGTTATGGTGGCCACATGGAAGATTAAGAGAGAGCCCCATTCAATCTTCCATGGCTCCGTAAGTTGTATAGCAAGTTTTAAGATTATGGATGAAGATGCAAACTCACGTAATAGAATTTGGACCTTAAACGTCCAAAGTGCAAGACCTGCGTGAGTGTGAGTAGAGTATACAAAAGTGCATATAAGTAGAGGAAAAGTGTGAATAGAAGAGAAGTGGAGGAAAAGTGAGAATATAAGAGAAGTGGAGGAAAAGTGTGAATATAAGAAAAGTGGAGGAAAAGTGTGAATATATGAGAAGTGGAGGAAAAGTGTGAATATAAGAGAAGTGGAGGAAAAGTGTGAATATAAGAAAAATGGAGGAAAAGTGTGAATATATGAGAAGTGGAGGAAAAGTGTGAATATATGAGAAGTGGAGGAAAAGTGTGAATATAAGAGAAGTGGAGGAAAAGTGTGAATATAAGAAAAATGGAGGAAAAGTGTGAATATATGAGAAGTGGAGGAAAAGTGTGAATATAAGAAAAGTGGAGGAAAAGTGTGAATATAAGAAAAGTGGAGGAAAAGTGTGAATATATGAGAAGTGGAAGAAAAGTGTGAATATAAGAGAAGTGGAAGAGAAGTGTGAATATATGAGAAGTGGAGGAAAAGTGAGAATATAAGAAAAGTGGAGGAGAGTTATGAATAAGAAAGAAGTTTCAGAAGAGATGGAATAAGAGTAACTGGTAAACGAGCATCAGAAAATAGAAATATATCTACAGATTAGTTATTTGAACTTTTTTAGCTTTGTAAATGATAGTTACTGGGTTAATATAGAGAAAAGGGGTGATATAATATAGCAACAAAAGAGTAAATGAGAGTTAAAGAAATTATTCAAATTACCTAGGCATTAATTCATATTTCCAGAACTAAGTAGCTACAAAAGAAAAATGATGCAGAAAGGAAGAGAACCAAGAAGAAAAAAGGATACGGAAAGGAAATCAATGAAAGTGATGCGAGCAGATGGAATGGAATAATAGCATCTAATCTGAGTTGGACATCAATTCAGAGCATACCACACAAAGGATGATATTCAACATGGGCCTAAATAGCAGTTAAAATTTCCTTCCCTGAGTTAGTTATTATTAGGGTTGTGACAATAAGCATTTAAAATCATAGATCTTAGGAATATCATAGATGAAAGGAAATTAAATCGTAGCTATCCAATACTACATACCGCTGGTGTAGAATGATTAAATACTCTTAAATTCAACCCGTCTATAATATTTTCAGGATCTATGATTTTAAACGCATATTGTCACAAGCCAATTTATTATTTCAGATAGGTTGATTTAAACAGACATTTACATTCAAACTTAAAATTCAAATATCAGTTTGAATAGTAAATAAAGTTACAGATACACACTAAGAGAGAAGCACGTAGCTACACATCAATAAATAAAGCAATAGATGAATGATGTACACATAATGGCAAGATTAACACACATATTTCAAAGACACAGGGCAACTTTTTATAATTTAACTGAACTGTGAATGAACTTATAAGGGAACATCAATAGTAGAACAATATTGAAAACTATTTGATTTTCAAGCTTAATCAAATTATATAATTACACCATCTTGAGGTAAAAAGAAAGTTACGTGAATGCGTTTTGTCACGTTTGTGTTCATAATATTCGTCACCAAATCTGTACAAACGCCACCTAGCGGTACAACTGACTATATCCATTTAACCCTAATTTCGCAGCGGTTTCATTACACTAAGATGCATAAATTCTAGAATGTGTTCAAATAATGTTTGCCTATTAGGTAAGGATATGAATGAATCATGAGAGAAGCTGTCCTGTGCCTTTAAGTCTATCTTATATTATAGCAAAGCTCTGTTCAACCTCTACATACCTTAGTTTTGCTGTTAAAAACAGGTGGTGGTGGTCTAGGAGGTGCCAGTTTTTTCTTAGGGTCTGCATTAGCAGGCATGTTGTTTATGCTCAATGCAGACTGTGCCGTAACTAAGGCGTTATAGGACTTCTTACTCTTGATAGAGAAGAACTTAGGGAACAGGGAAGACTTTCCACTCCTAGAAAGAAAGATTAATCCTAGTCATAATAATTTCAATTTTTCAGAAATTTAATAATTAGATTAGTTGCTTATAAGGGTAAATAAAAGTAAATTTTATTCTTTTCACTATGGATGGTGTACATATGTACAAGTAGCATTCTGATTTTGTGATTTTTAAATATACTTTGAGGTGAAAGGGTAGAAAAACTTTTATAAGAGTTACTCACGACTCTGTAGGTTTTTCCGCCTTTTTCTTAGCCGGTTTGGGTGGCTTAGGGGCTTTTCTCACAGGCTTTGGTTTGGGCTTCATACACTTAGGTACGTCAAAGTCAAATAAATCCAAATTGGCTTCAAATGCTGAAAATGAAGTAGCGTTAGTTTTGGTTATAGTCAATCTTATTTAAGAAAATATACATATTGATAAAAATTCACATATTTTTTTGTATAAAACTTAACTTCTATATAATCAACTAAAGTTCATCTCTGAAATTAGATGCTTATTATTTTATGATATAATTTAAACAATAATATCTCTACATCAGATTTTTGTTAACCAAACTTCTTGCATAATTGGCTTCATCACAGACATCACTATAAGTAATTAGCAAACCTTTTATTCATGAGAGATTAACTATAAATACACTGCATATCATGACTAACACTGTTCATTAATGCAACAGTTATTAATACTGATCTGACAGAGAGTAATTAAACAGATAAGCAAAAATGCTAGAGATAAAAAGATAAAAATACCTACAACTGATAAGAAATTGTGAGTGTATGTTCCAATCAATGAGTTGCTAAACATTGCTCTATAAGGTTGAGTTTCACAGTGAGCTGAACTGAACTGAAGAGTGTAGGATAAGGATCACACTAATAAATTGCAGCTCTTTAATTTCCAGTCTATAAAATCTGTTGAACCTATTATCTATTTTACATTGAAATGTTGCACATCAAAACAAGTGCCATGTTTGTTAAAGTTTTTTTATTTAATGTGTGATTTGAAGCTATTATTTTAATTAGTGTTCACTGTTCTGTGGTTGGAGGCCACAATTACCTATCGTGCCATAATTTAACTGCTTTACTCTATTCAGGTTTAGAAGTACCTATGACCTATGCGACTCTCAATATAATCTAAAGACTAAATCATGCTCAACTAAATAGTAAATACCAGACTGCATTATTTTGCAGACTGGGCTCAATATATTTTATATTATTTATTATTTAACTGCCAGTGTGTATTTCATGGTAAATACTAAATTCCACCGACATGTCGGTGGAATTTTTTCCCTTTGAAAATGATATTCTGGCAAAATCGGTGGAATTTTAACTATTAATTCCTGTGTTACCATTAATTTTCCTTTTCGGTGGCCAAGTAATAAAGCATGTCCAAACTCGCCATTTTAATGGCGAGTTTGTGACAGTTATTTTGAGCCCTTCAATTGCAAATTGCGAGTTTTATCTATTTTTCTCCTAAGCTACAATGTTATTTTGGAGAGAATTTATGAAAATTGGATCATTTTGGAGAGAATTTATGAAAATTGGATCATTTTGGAGAGAATTTGTTGAATTTTGGAGAGAGCTGGAGAGACAAATGGAGAGTTTATGAGACATACTATTTTACTTGGTTCGGTGGGAAAATTGGGAAAATGTTGGTGGATCAAGCTGAGATCAGCCAAATTACTGGAAATTTATGGTGGATTTTTTCAGCTTTTTGAAAAAGACAGTGGGATTTAGTGCACCAAATACAGAGAGAGATATATATATATTAAAATGTTGCATATAATTTATAAAAAGGAGCATGTCTTAGCACAATAAATTTCAAACATAATTAATCAATTTAATGAGCGTTTCGAAGAATGAAGAGATCATAAATCATTTTTCTTACCTATTTTAAATTTTAATTAAATCATTATTATTTTAATATTATTTTCATAAAAAAATTGAATACCTATCTCTAGACAGCTAGGCTTAGTCTCTTTAATTATTACCAGCTACCAGGTAAAATAGTAAGTCTGATAAACTCTACATTTGTCTCTCCAGCTCTCTCTAAAATTGAAAATTCATCAAATTTCTCTCCAAAATGATCAAAGTATCATAAATTCTCTCCAAAATAACATTGTAGCATAGGAGAAAGTGAGATATTTCTCGCCATTTGCAATTGAAGGGCTCAAAATTACTGTCACAAACTCGCCATTAAAATGGCGAGTTTGGACATGCTTTACCTTCCAGATTGTATTTGGTGGTAAATTGATGCATGGATGCCATTGCCAGGCTACCTACCTGGCTACCTCTACCTGATCATGAAATTATAGAATGCTATTTCACTAGTTATGACTTCTGATGAAAATGTCCTTTGTTTATTTAATATTAATAATAAAATATGGGGCCTAGCTAGTGCCTAGTACTTACTAAGTTACTACCTACTACTACTCACTTCCTGTTTCAAAGTTATATGCTAATTAGTAATTACCGATAGATACTTACGGTCACAAATCATTCCAGCCATCTTTTTAAATTTGGGTAGTCCTCACAATTTGGAGAGTAACAGGACCTCTTAGGAGTGTGGTCAGAGCTGACGCAACAGGGGTCACAAACGAGGTCACTAACAGGTCTTTCACAAGAATAACAACCGATACAAACACACTCCTTCACAATAAAAGCTCAGAAGATTAGGTTACTGTTGAGCGTTTCTGCTAACCTTAGAACTGAATGAGAAAATAATATTCTATAGAAGTTACTCAAGCCCAATGTATATCACAATCTAGAATATATATTGTGACATGTGAAGAAACCCTCAATTCACCCCATTCCTCATGCATCTATCTCCTCCCATTGGTCAGCTATAATGATGTCATAATATATGTTATAGGTACTCCTGAAAGTATTTTATTCGGACCTATAACGTTTCAACTTCCCTTTTCATTGGACTTTATACTAAAAAACAGTGAAAAACCATTATTAGACATAGTATATATAATAAATGTAGAAATGACAAAACAATATAGTGATTTGTGCTATTCTAGTAATAGGAACATAACCATTATTAGAGTTAAAAACTAATTAGATTAATCTAATGCTAATTCCATACAACAATTATATTTTCAAATACATTCATTTAATTAACTTTAAATTTAATTTAAAAGTGCTGTCCTGATGACGTCACGCAGAATGCCTCATTATACGTCACTAATGCGTAAGTTTTGTGGTGTAGTCAGATCAAAGAATTATTGAATTCTATTTAATTATAGACTTAATAAGAGCATCAGCTTCCTGTATGCCCCTCATTAATAATTCATTTCCTTCCTAGGTACCTATATATAGGTACCTAGGAAGGTACCTAGGATATATATATCTAAAATTTATCTTGATACAAATATTCACATCCTAATTTTTATAACATCAGTAACATCTCAGCTTTGTTATTTATTTGGCACTGTGATAATCATGTCAGATAAAACCATAAGAAATAAACCGATACTTTTAAATGATATCTACCTTCGAAGACTGCGGAAGGTTATACGTATGTATTTAAGGCAGCATTTGTTTATTTATTTATTTGTCATCTTATTACTCGCATAACTGAAAAAGTCTTCAACCAAATTGCTTGAAATTCAGTGGGACGAAATGGTCAATTTCCAGGAACCATCTGATAAGCGGGTCAAAGCTCAAAATCAATGTCATTTTTTATAACTAAAAAATTAAGAATACAACCTAATTGCATAAAAATTTGTGGCACGATTGTTAATTATCCAGGAACCAGTTTATAAGATTTGGGGAGCGATCAGGTCAAAGGTCAATTTAAATCGATAGGTCAATAAGGTCAATAACAATTCAACAAAATTTCATGAATATCAAGAAACCATTCGGTAATTTTCTTATAAATAACGTCCCTATAAACAACGGTCTATCGATTCGATATCTTCTTATGTCGAATTCAAAGCTGGGACAGCGGATATCTAAATTTATTAATTAATTTTAATCGAATCGATACATGAAAAAACCCTGAAATCGACATCATAAATCTCCTTCAATTTTAGAATTTAATACATCGAAAATTAGTAACGAAATCGATAAATAGATATTTTTCAATGAAAACGATGCATAAATCTAGATATAAAAACGATGTGTATTCGATGCGTGTAAAAAGTTATGGAAAAGCTGTTATGAGTCTCATATTTTCTGTCGTCTGTTTTAGTCTTATAAAAATACAGTGAAACTCCTGAGTTATTAAATTTTTGTTTCTTCATAACTCAGAGCCACTTCATAGCTCAGGGATACTGATTCTTTTCTATGATTAAAATCTTGAAGAAAATTACGGTCTTTGAGTGAGAACTAGGACGAAATTCATGACAAAGGTATATCGTTTTATATAATTGAAACAAATTTGAAAATACTTCATAACTCCACGGTGCATTTCATAACTCAGGTCCTTCATTACTAGAGTGAACTAATTACTCACCTATATATACTGAGTGAGAGTTAATCTATGGTCAAATTTTAATTAGTTCATTGAAATTTCATCACAGAGCTTTCATCTTTATTTAGCTAAGTCGTGGCCTCAAAACATTTTCTTTAATTTGAACTCATAGAGAATGATATTTTTAAGGAGTTACAATTTTATAAAAAATTTGACCATCTTATTATGTACAATTTGTAATAAGAATAAGTTGTGATTTTGGTTATAAAAGCGGTGTTTGTCTATATAGTAATATTCACTTAAAAATATCCCAAAGTATCTCCAAGTCGTTTAATATCAAACTATATTTTTTGACAAGATGTATCCACGGTGGCACCCCAACAAACTATGAATGTCGATTCGATGCCGTTTTGTCGAATTCGTAGCGCTAACGGTGGGTATCGACTTATCAACCATTTCGACTCATAGTAGATATCGGAATGTCTGTTTCTAAATGATATCTGAATTTACACTTCGAGTAGAAACACGAAAACCAATTCATGGTTTTAACAGTATCGTCTTGACGTCGGCATGTCTGTTTCCAAACGATATCTGAATTTATACTTCGACCAGAAGTGCGAAAACAGATACGTAGTTTTAAAAAAATCGTTTCAAATTTGGAAATTCATTTTCTTATCTTCCTGTTATATAATACGTATAGAAATGTAGGAATTATTTTTATTCAATTGGATTGTACCTTTCTATATAACGTACGTTGTGCTCCCTTTAAACTATACCCAATAATTAATACATTTATAGGGGACTATGGCAGTTGTAAAGGTATGATCGGGTATTGGCACGCTAGTGCGATTGTACAATGGATCAACGTATAGTAAGCGATATTGGAACATCGGTTGTTGAACAGTGTTCCTCCAGTACCGTGAAAATGAAATGGATAACCAATCAAATGATTTTTAGATGACCAGTGCATTTATTTTATGAATCTATTCTAAACTGCTTATTGTAAATAAACCGCGAGGGGTTCCTGAAGCTGTCTTTGGAGAAGGGGGGTGGCGTTTCTTGGGACTCAAACTGTTGTAATTTGGATTATGTATTGTCTATTTTATGTTTACCATGTGTATAGTTTTTTTAACTCTCCATGCAGTTTTAGAGGATAGCGCTATGGCTACGCTCCACAATTACGTACGAGGTCTTAGATTTTGTGTTATGTAGGCTCGTAGACTTCATTTACTATTACCTCTTTAT
Organism: Caprella mutica; assembly: GCA_947561585.1. NCBI lineage: Eukaryota > Metazoa > Arthropoda > Malacostraca > Amphipoda > Caprellidae > Caprella > Caprella mutica. The sequence continues at coordinate 93,938 of CANNZV010001696.1, forward strand.
TTTCATCTTCCATCCTTGATTGCAGCCACCGGTGGTTGTGACCATTTTTGTCAAATTCCTCGGTAAGTGACAGCATTCACGGAGTAGCTTTTCAGCATTCATGAGCGTCGTGACTTTGTCCATGGAGCCACTTTCCTTTCTGACTGCTTCTTCCAGTCCCTTCTATTTGTTTTCCTTTAGACGTCAGAGACATGGCCTTTGGTTCCGAAGCAGACGTTAAACCTATACTAAACGTAAATAATTAAAAGTTGATGGGATATTTAACATGTTCTATTTTAGAGTACATTCTGTGTTATCGGACGGTTCCACATTTTCGAATATGTAAGATATAAATATATTAATTATCATTATTCAATTCTTACTTAAATTGGTATCCATGATACCAGTACGTAAAATACAAGTTTAGAAATAAAAATCAATACCTAAATAATTTTTCTACGTAAAATGCGGAAACCCATATCCGATAACTTGAACTTTCACCTAGTGCCAAAAGCTGCAAATGAGACGATTAAAATTCAGTGATTCACATTATAGATAATTAAACTTAGAGTTGTAATCGAACTCATTAAATCTATATATAATGATCATTATTTAACTTTTATTTCAATTGGTATCATACCTTCAGCTATTAAATTAAATTGTAGTTAAATAATAATAATTATATTTTCCTTTATCACGTGTTCGAAAATATAGACCCTATTAATAACTTGGAACATATACCCTACTGCTAAAAATATTTCACAGAACACAAAATTCCTGTTTGTTCAATGTAACACAATTATATAAGTCAAAATATCAAACTAATTACTCAACTATTATGACCTATATTTACTGAGGGAGAGTTAATCAATGGTCAAATTTTAATTAATGCATTCATTACTTTGAACTTTCATCACACAGCTTTCATCTGTATTCTAAATCGAAGCCTCAAAACATTTTCTTTAATTTGAACTCAAAGCGAACGAAATTTTTAAGGAGTTACAATTATATAAAAATTTGACCAACTCATTACTATATTTGTAATAAGAAAAAGTTGTGATTTTGGTTATAAAAGCGGTGCTTTCCTGTATTGTTTTATTTACTCTAAGAATATCTTCAAGTATCTCCGAGTCACTTAATATCAAAATTTTTTTTAGGTAAGTGCATCCATGGTGGCAAAGCTACAGAGGTACAGGCACGAGGACGGAGGGACCCATGAACGATACCTGGACGTATCACTTCATTTGTTCCCATTTAATTTATCTATAACACTATGTAACATTAATCGAATTGATATGCATCTAAACGTACAATACGTTATTTCAATGAAATAAGAGTTTTCTATTTTAATTTATTTATTTATTGGATGCAAGTGGATATCGTTTCGAAGCATATTAGATATATAATTAGGCGTCTGTTCGGTGGAGAATCCCTATGTATGTTGGATGTCGTAATTTATTTTTCTATTCAACCCTGTTATAACGGTATCGCTTCGATGCCAAATATACTTGATGTGATGCGGTTTAGCGGTGCAAACGGATATCGGATTGATACTTGATGTCTGTCCCAGCAAACATGAATGTATCTATTCGATGTCTAAACGACTCTGTGTAACCTCTCTTCCGACATCGAATACCAGTAACAAATTAGACATGGTGACGTCAAGTAGACATCAATCCGATATCCGTTTGCACCGCTAAACCGCATCATATCAAGTATATTTGGCATCGAAGCGATATCGTTATAACAGCGTTGAATAGAAAGATAAATTACGACATCTAACATACATAGGGATTCTGCATCGAACAGACGTCAATTTATATATTTAATATGCTTCGAAACGATATCCACTTGCATCCATAAAATAAAGAAATTAAAATCTCTTACTTCATTGATATAACGTTATGTACATTTAGATGCATATCAATTTGATTAATGTTACATAATGTTATGTGTAAATTAAATGGGAAGAAATGAAGTGATGTGTCCTGGTATCGTTCGTGGGCCCATCCGTCCTCGTGCCAGTACCTCTGTCACATTGCCACCGTGGATGCATTTGACTGGAAAAAAAATTTGATATTAAACAACCCGGAGATACTTAAAGATATTTTTAAGTGAATAGAACAATATAGGTAAGCACTGCTTTTATAACCAAAATCACAACTTATTGTTATTACAAATAGTAATGAGTTGGTCAAATTTTTATATAATTGTAACTCCTTAAATAATTCGTTCTCTATGAGTTCAAATTATAGAAAATGTTTTGAGGCCACGACTTAGAATAAAGATGAAAGCTCTGTGATGCATTAATTAAAATTAATAGATAATTAAATTTTTATAATTATTGTGTTTCATTGAACAAACAGGAATTTTGTGCTCTGAGAAATATTTTTTGCAGTAGGGTATATATTTCAAGTTATTAATAGGGTCTATAATTTCGAACACGTGATAAAGGAAAATATAATAATTATTATTTAACTACTATTTAATTAGAAGCAAAATAGCTGAAGGTATGAAACCAAATGAAATAAAAGTTAAATAATGATTATTATAAATAGATTTATTGAGTCCGATAACCACTTTAAGTTTAATTGTCTATATTGTGAATCACTGAATTTCAATCGTCTCATTTGCAGCTTTTGGTACTATGGTGAAAGCTCATGTTATCAGATGTGGGGTTCTGCATTTTATGTGGAAAAATTATTTATGCAATGATTTTTATTTCTAAACTTGTATTTTACGTACTGGTATCATGGATACCAATTTAAGTAAGAATTGAATAATGATAATTATTATTTTTATATCTTACATATTCGAAAATGTGGAACCGTCTGATAACACAGAATTTACTCTAAAATGAAACATGTTAACTAGCCCATCAACTTTTAATTATTTACGTTTAGTAGAGGTTTAACGTCTGCTTCGGAACCAAAGGCCATGTCGCTAACGTCAAAAGAAAATGAAATACAAGGGACTGGAAGAAGCAGTGAGAATGGAAAGTGGCTCCATGGACGAAGTCACGACGCTCATGAATGCTGAAAAGCTACTCCGTGAATGCTGTCACAATTACCGAGGAATGTGACAAAAATGGTCACAAGCACCGGTGGCTGCACTCAAGGATGGAAGAGGGAAATGAAGAGGTAATAGTAAATGAAGTCTACGAGCCTACATAACAGAAAATCTTAGACTTCATTCGTAATTGTAGAGCATAACCCTAGCGCTATCCTCTAAAACTGCATGAAGAGTTAAAAACATGATAAACATAAAATAGACTATACATAATCCAAATTACAACAGTTTGGGTCCCAAGGGACGCCACCCCACTTCTCTTCTATTCACCAAAGACAGCTTCAGGAACCCCTCGGGGCTTATTTTCAATAAGCAGTTTAGAATAGATTCATAACAACAAATGCACTGGCCATCGAAAAATCCCTTGATTGGTTATCCATTTCATTTTCACGGTACTGGAGGAACACTGTTCAACAACCGATGTTCCAATATCGCTTACTTTACGTTGATCCATTGTACAATCGCACTAGCGTGCTAATGCCTTATCGTACCTTTACAACTGCCGTAGTCCCTTATAAGTTATAAGTGTATTTATTTTAAAGGGAGTACTACGTTATAGAAAGGTACAATCCAATTGAATAGAAATAATTCCTACATTTCTTCACGTATTATAAAACAGGAAGATGAGAAGAAAATGAATTTCAAATTTGTAACTATTTTTTTAAAACTACGTATCTGTTTTCGCACTTCTGCTCGAAGTATAAATTCAGATATCGTTTGGAAACAGACATGCCGACGTCAAGATGCTGCTGTTAAAACCATGTATCGGTTTTCGTGTTTCTACTCGAAGTATAAATTCAGATATCATTTAGAAACAGACATTCCGAATCTACTATGAGTCGAAATGGTTGCTAAGTCGATACCCACCGTTAGCGCTACGAATTCGACAGCAAACGGCATCGAATCGACATTCATATGTTTGTTGGGAAGGTACGTGTACCTGACCGCAGGATATCTGACATGCAGCAGGTTCGATATCCGGACACATCACTTTATTTCTTCCCACAGGGTGTCCGACACTTTTGTTGACAAACTTCAACATAAGGTTGCATTCGTCGAAATAAACACTTTATTTCTATGAAGGTATGGTCTAAAATGCTTAGTTAAAGAGTTACAAGGTTAGGAAGGTAGTATCTGTACCATTTATTATTATTATAGTTAACATTATTTTTTTTAATGTTGCGATAAGAAACAAAATATTTTTAACAGTGATTATTATGAGCACAACAAACATAATCTTAAATTAGGTTACATGTTTACAGAATGTGTTCAATTTGCCGCCCATTTGTTGCGATGCAAGCGTTCAAACGTTTTTCCCACAAGAATTCGTGAAACTCCTGGTGTCTTTGCTCGCGTCCGCCAATCATTGGACAAACGTTTGAACGGCTGCATCGCAACCAATGGGAGGCAGTTTGAACACATTCTGTAAACATGTAACTAAATTTAAGATTAAGTTTCTTGTGCTCTTAATAATTACTGTTAAAAATGTTTTGTTTCTTATCGCAACATTAAAAAAATGACGTTATCTAATAATAATAAATGGTACAGTTACTACTTTCCTAACCTTGCAACTCTTTAACTAAGCATTTTAGACATACCTTCATAGAATAAAAAGTGTTTATTTCGACGAATGCAACCTTATGTTAAAGTTTGGCAACAAAAGTGTCGGACACCCTGTATAGCATTAATTAAAATGATATATACTTAACCTAAGTAAATTATGTGCAATAAAGTAAAAGATATAATTTTAATTTTAGAATTTATTTGCTTATTGGATATCGAGTGGATATCGTTTCGAAGCATATTAGATATATAATCGGGCGTTTGTTCGATACAGATTCCCTATGGTAGTAGCAAAGATTTGCTTCTTTTTAATAACGTCTATTCGATGCATAAGTTGTGATTTTTCATCTCGAAATACACGTATTGTCGATGCCGTCTAGTGGTGCACGGCATCTTCGATTCGAAGCCAAAACGATGTCAGATAGCGGATTCTAGCTCTATTTTAGAATTCATTTCGAGAAAAGCCTTGTATCCAGATGATGTCATTTCGATGCCGCATTGTTTTCTGGGTTATATCGATTCGATTTCTTTTCGATTTTTAGGATATCAAATCGATGGATTTTTCCATCGAATCGACAGACCGTTGTTTGTAGGGATTTTGTGAGCGATTGGGTTAAATTGGTCAAAGGTCAAGATCATTTATAACTCAATAACTCGAAAAGTAATCAACCTAATTGCTTGAAATTAGGTAGAACGAATAGTCATTATTCAGGAACCAGTTTTCTAAATTTTGGGAGCAATCGGATGAAAGGTCAAGGTCAAGATTATAAATAGCTCAATAACTCAAAAGTACTCACTAAAATTGCCTGATATTCGGTTGGACGATTAGCCAGGAACCATTTGAACAGATTTTTGGAGCTGATGGATCAAATGTCAAATTCAAGGCTATTTAATTATAACTCTAGATTTATTGGATGGTCAAGGTTATATATACGAGGAGGTGAAGGTATGCGCTCTACAAGTGCACGTCATCTAGTTATCATTTGCAATTATATATTTTTTATAATATAACAATAATTACCAAAAATATCTAAAATAAAGTATTTAGTTCACACCAGAAATAAATTGTAGTGGTTCAAGAAAAATTATTAGGATTAATAGTACTATTTGTTTAGAAAAACATACACAATTATTCGTGTGTGATTACTAATGACCTTTATACACATGTGTACAATAACAAACAACTCTTTCTCTGTGTGTGTACATCACAAACTTTTCCCGTGTTAGTGTAAACAGTAAAGTCATTCACACGAGTCATTACCAAAATAACGACTTGAGAAGAACGTTTTGGAGAGAGAAAAAATTACCTACTTTAGAGGCTAAAATCAACTAATTTTTTTGAATACAAATTGTGTAAAACATTATTGAAGTCTCTGGCCCTTTTTTGATGCTCAAGTTTTTTAATGAGAATTTATATTAATAGGGTACATGAAAAAGTTTGAAAATATATAACGCTTTCGGTGTAGGAATGGTCTAAGCCACATTTCGAAATTCTTCAAGAGAAGCATCTAAAGATTAGTGATTGATTTTTGGAGGATTACTGAGATATAACGGATGATTAAAGTACTTTTACCATTCTTTGCATAGAATAATAATGAAACAAGGAAAATACTCAGAATTATATTTTCCCATGAAAAATTTCACTTTTAAGTTTTGTGGCTTAGGCCTCTTCTCCACCGTACACGTCATATGCAATATAAATATGGGTACCTTGTACCCATAGTAAATAAATAGAGAAGTATATCAAGTACAATATTGGAACATCAGAAAATACTCTGAGTGACGTCATACAAAGTATTTTCCTTTTGTTTTTAAATAAAAATTGTTCTACTATTCAGTTAAACGTGCATTTTCATGAAAATTAACTTACATAAAATTGTTTTTATCACGTTTTACACTCTATTCACTTATAATATTCACCTTATAATACTTATAATACATGAGAGTACTCTATGTGACGTCATTTGTTTACATCGTTTCTGAAGAATGGATCAAGTTCACCGTCAATAAATTCGAAACTTAGCATACTTCTCTATTTATTTACTATATGCTAGTACCTGCTTTTCTGTCACCACCCGCCACAGCCAACTTAATGAAACAACTATCTTAAGAACATAAATAATAAAAATAGCCAAGTACCTATTCTTTGCAATATATTTTTCAATAATTCCCCTCACTTTTTGAACTAAGTGAAACATTCACATCAAATTATGTAATTTATAGAAAATGTTGAAAACTTTTTATACAATTACATGTACGGTAAAGTACAGTTATTAATGATAACTGAGAGTCAGTTCCAAATAGATGATACATTAATCATACGTTGGTATATTCATCATCCAACTTTAATAATTAAAGATCTATCTTCCTCCCACGCACACTAAGTAGATAGCGCATGCGCAAACTCATATCCCTCTTTCCAGCGACTCATTCAGTGAAGTAACGACTTATCTGGACTGGTGTACTATCCGACCTAATTTCTGCTATCAGCATGGATATTTAGCGCCATCTGGCGCTCGGAATGAAAACATTGATAATGATTCATTGCATTAAAACACACATAAAAATGAACAAATCTTATATTTAAATGGTACCATTTGGTAAAATCAATTTTTTGCTAATATAGAAGTTTATTGTAACGTATTTAAACAGAATAGGGGACATGATTTTCTGGTTTGACGTATCGTTTCGCCCACAACATAACGCAGAGTCGTATTTTCGCTTCCATCGATTGGTGCTAGCGGATCAGCTGCTGGAGTAGCGTTGATACGAACGCTCACGATATATTAGGATAAGTTTATAGACTATTTTAATAGGTGAGATGATCTTCAAAATATCAGTTTTTGTGTGTTTGTGCGTCCTACTGCAGAGTGTATCGGGAGCTGCAATCGCAAAGGTAACCTGTATTCTAATTATAGAAATGGAGATGATTTTGATTATTAGTGTTATACCTGAAAATAAATCAATTTACCGTATATCAATAATTGTAAAAGGAAATTTAATAAATGAAAACGTATTATTTCAGTTGATGATTATGGTTTATGAGCTCAAATCATTCTATTTTTGGCAGGTGCCGAAGTCCACATTCGAGTTGAGGCACCATGATAACATAGAGCTGACAGAATCTCTAAAAGAGATCGAAAGACGATGCCCTCATATCACCAGACTGTACGCCTTGGACCACCGCTCAGTCAGGGGCTTCCCCCTCTGGGTACTAGAGTTCTCCGACCACCCCGGCCGCCACGAGATCCTCGAACCCGAGGTCAAGTACGTGGGTAACATGCACGGCAATGAGGTTGTTGGACGGGAATTGTTGTTGGCTCTCGCTGATGATCTTTGCACCCAGTGGAATAAGGGCAACAGGGACGTCCAGAAACTGATCAACAACACCAGGATTCACATTCTCCCATCAATGAACCCTGACGGATGGCAAACAGCAACGGAATCCGGCGGCCGGGATTTCCTGACAGGTCGTTCGAACAACAACAGCGTTGATCTGAACCGGGACTTCCCTGATCTTGATTCCGTGATGTTCGGAAATGAAATACGGATGTTACCCAGGAACAACCACCTAATGAAACAGTTGCAGAGACTGGAACATCAGCCACAGCCCGAGACAATGGCCCTGATGAAGTGGATCCTCTCGGTCCCTTTCGTGCTCTCCGCTAACCTCCACGGGGGGGACTTGGTCGCTAACTACCCTTACGACTCTTCTCGCTCTGGGGCTCCACAAGAATACACCACATCGCCTGATGATGAAACATTCAAGTGAGTCACCAGATAAAGAACTATTTTGCTAATAACACTTAATTAAGTATCTTTAAACTATAATGTTTGAGTCAATTTGCCAATTATTCACTTCATTTTCGATATTATTTATTCATTTTAATAATTTACATTAAGTGTAAATAGATATTGTATGAATGTTCTTCACCGTAAGAGGTCATCCCTAGTGGAATATTATTTGTATTGACTGTATATAGATATTGTATGAATGTTCTTCACCGTAAGAGTTCATCCCTTGTATAATATTATTTGTATTGACTGTAAATAGATATTGTATGAATGTTCTTCACCGTAAGAGTTCATCCCTTGTATAATATTATTTGTATTGACTGTAAATAGATATTGTATGAATGTTCTTCACCGTAAGAGTTCATCCCTAGTGGAATATTATTTGTATTGACTGGAAATAGATATTGTATGAATGTTCTTCACCGTAAGAGTTCATCCCTAGTGGAATATTATTTGTATTGACTGTAAATAGATATTGTATGAATGTTCTTCACCGTAAGAGTTCATCCCTAGTGGAATATTATTTGTATTGACTGTAAATAGATATTGTATGAATGTTCTTCACCGTAAGAGTTCATCCCTAGTGGAATATTATTTGTATTGACTGTAAATAGATATTGTATGAATGTTCTTCACTGTAAGAGCTCATCCCTAGTGGAATATTATTTGTATTGACTGTAAATAGATATTGTATGAATGTTCTTCACCGTAAGAGTTCATCCCTTGTGGAATATTATTTGTATTGACTGGAAATAGATATTGTATGAATGTTCTTCACCGTGAGAGTTCATCCCTAGTGGAATATTATTTGTATTGACTGTAAATAGATATTGTATGAATGTTCTTCACCGTAAGAGTTCATCCCTAGTGGAATATTATTTGTATTGACTGTAAATAGATGTTGTATGAATGTTCTTCACCGTAAGAGTTCATCCCTAGTGGAATATTATTTGTATTGACTGTAAATAGATATTGTACAGGGTGGGGCGTACGTTTGGAAGCAATTTTTCAAACATTAATATAATTCTTAAAAATAAGTTCCTAAGTAGGTGATAGGGTTTGAACTATAGTAGAGACACTACATTATGACGTGGCAGTGTTATTTTTCACAAAAAATTAGTCAATTCAAAAATGTCAGACAAAAGAGAAGCCATTATTGCTCTACACCGTGCCGGGAAGTCAGATTCCGTCATTTCAAAGACTCTCTCAATAGCAAGATAGACTGTTTGGAAGTGTGTGAAGCGTTTTAATGAGAGAGGAGACTTGACTGATCGTCCAAGAAGTGGTAGACCACGCTCACAACGCACCAAACAACTGATAAAATGTGCCCGAGAGAAGATCAGGAGGAACCCAAAAAGGTCAATACGATTGTTTGCCAAAACAGCTAATGTGAGTCCCAGAACAATGAGAAGAGTTGTCAAAGAAGACCTAAAGATGTCCTCTTTCACCCTCCAAAAGAGACAGACTCTGTCAGAAGCTGTAAAGAAAAAGAGATTGGAGAGAAGCAAAGCACTTCTGAGAGAATTGAAGTCTGGCACGGCTGGTGAAATTGTTTGGTCTGACGAAAAAAATTTCACAGTGGAAGTGGCTCACAACCGGAGGAATGACAGAATAATTGGTAAAAGTGCAAAAGACATCCCATACAACCAAAAAACTGTCCAAAGAACCATGAAACCTGCTTCAGTAATGGTCTGGGCCGCCGTTTCAGAAACTTGGAGATCTCCTTTAATTTTGTGGAATAAGGCGCCAAAATCAATGCTAAATGTTATATTGAGAATATTTTGACGCCAATGTTGGAGTCAGCTAAGGATCACTTCGGTAATGACACTCTATGGACATTTCAGCAAGACGGCGCGACCTCACATACTGCAAATGTCACTCAAAACTGGTGCCATGACCATCTTCCACGGTTTTGGTCCAAAGAAATGTGGCCTCCCTGCTCCCCAGATGTTAATCCTATGGACTTTTCGGTATGGTCCATTCTTGAATCAAAGGCCTGTGGTAAATTCCATCGCAGTGTGGATGATTTAAAGCGTTCGCTCCAGAGATCTTGGAAGGAAATTTCACATGAACAGTTGCGTGCCGCAGTAGGAGGAGTTCGGAGGAGATTTGAGGCTGTTATTAAAAACAAGGGGGGACATTTTGAATAAATTTATGATTTTTGAATTCTTAAAACCCTTATGTAATAATACATAACTGTAAATTATTAAATATATTTTTCGTTGGATTATAATATGCACTTTCATTTGCTTCCAAACTTACGCCCCACCCTGTATGAATGTTCTTCACCGTAAGAGTTCATCCCTAGTGGTATATTATTTGTATTGACTGTAAATAGATATTGTATGAATGTTCTTCACCGTAAGAGTTCATCCCTAGTGGAATATTATTTGTATCGACTGTAAATAGATATTGTATGAATGTCCTTCACCGTAAGAGTTCATCCCTAGTGGAATATTATTTGTATCTTCTTGCAGAGACGAATTATTTTGCTATTCAGAATTTTTCAATCATTTAAAATTGAAAAGCTGCTCTACGATATTTACAATATCTATAAAATAGATATTACATTTAATCTTAATTAAAAAAGCTTAAGGCCTGCTTCACACTTGCATTTTTTATCGCTAAAGGAAAATCACATGAAATTTTTGCTTCAGCGATAAAAAAAACGCGATGATTTTTCCGCGGTGTTAAAAACCGAAACTGTTATGCGGACCTATATAAGAATTAATGACTGTAACTTCATTTTCTCCCAAAGGTCTCTGGCCCATGTTTACGCCAGTAACCACCCCCGCATGAGCGACCCCCACAGACCCCCCTGTGTACGGGGTGAGGACACTTTTGGCCAAGAGGGGGGCATCACCAACGGGGCGGCATGGTACAGCGTCAAAGGAGGTAATTTATCATGGATATGGTAAAAATGGATATGGTAAAATACAGTCATTTTTGTTGACACGTGAACACTAGTTTTAATAAATCTGAAATACCTAATCGTATTTTCCAATAGAGTTTTTCTAAATAGATTTAGTAAACTGAACATTTAAAATTCGTTATAGCTACGTGAATTACAAATAAAACTATGCATACTAACACCTACTTATTTTTCAATATTTTACTATTATTATTAATTATTGGCATATGAATACATTTACTTCTAGAAATAATATTGAGTGTTCTGTTTCTAGGTATGCAGGACTTCAACTACCTAGCCTCTAACACCCTAGAGGTTACCCTAGAGCTGGGGTGTGACAAATACCCCAAAGGAAAGCAACTGCCTACCTACTGGAAAGAAAACAGGAACAGTCTCTATGAGTTCCTATGGCAGGTAGGAACGTTACTATTCATTGGTCCGACACCCCATTAGTCCGACATCCCTTTAGTCCTACACCCCATTAGTCCGACACCCCTTTAGTCCTACACCCCTTTAGTCCGACACCCCTTTAGTCCGACACCCCATTAGTCCGACACTTTTGCAGTTTATTTCTAATATGATTGTTCTAACAAGTTTAGACATGTTTAGACATACTCTGACAAGTTTAGACATGTTCTAACAAGTTTAGACATGTTCTAACAAGTTTAGACATGTTCTGACATGTTTAGACATGTTCTAACATGTTCAGACATGTTCTAACATGTTTAGACATGTTCTAACAAGTTTAGACATGTTTTAACAAGTTTAGACATGTTCTGACATGTTTAAACATGTTCTAACATGTTTAGACATGTTCTAACATGTTTAGACATGTTATAATAAGTTTAAACATGTCCTAACAAGTTTAAACATGTTCTAATAAGTTTTAAAAATTTCTAACAAGTTTAAACATAGGTAAGGTACAATTACTGAAAAATTGGATTTTTTTTTTTATTTTTAATATGATGTTTTATAGTCTCCAGAATAACGTGTTAAAATATTAGAGCTAAAAACAATCTAGAAGTGCTTCGTAAACAGATGGACAATATTGTAAATTATACCTGTCAGGTCTGTCAAAAGACCTGTCAGCACAGGTAATACCGTATTGAGGGTTTATTTTGGTGTCACTTTAAATCATTCTTGACTAGATGCATCGAAAAGAAGACAAGTGTCTCGACGCTAAGTTATGGAACCAGAATTATTTCAGTTAGGCTATTTTTTTTCCGAAAAAATTTCAGTAAATTGGCTCTCCTGAAAAAATTCATTTTTCGACTTCAAAAGGCATCAACTCCTACAGTTTTTGAGCTAGAGACATAGGATTCGTTTTATTTTTTCTTAAAAGAATTGCTCATAAAGTTACAGGCGGTTTTCTTTAAATTACTCAATGTGTGAGGAGGTATAATGAGATAATGAAAGAAAATCAATGTTTTTGAAAAAATAATTAGAAAAAACTCTTTTACAATTTTTCTTAGACGGAATTGAAAAAACAGCTATGTTACTTTGTAGACAACTGAATTCCGAACAAGACGAAACCATTAATATGTTTCTAGCTTGAAAATTGTATGAGTTGATGCCTTTTGAAAGTACCCCCATAATTGTTTTCATTTTGACGGTCAAACACGAAAAAAAAATTAAGTAAATAATACTCCATTTGAATAGTTGCATTAACTTTGAAAATTTCAAATTTTTACACTAAGTAATAATTTTTTATATGTTTTAGGGAGACTGTATATATATATATTAATTTTATTCATTGAAAACCTAACTTCAATCTCGCAAATTAAGCAGGGATCATCCTTCGTCTTCTCTACTCCCCACCATTCATTTCACATGTCTCTAATACTCTTTTTCACACGTGTCAGGCTCACACCGGTGTCAAGGGTATGGTCAGGGATGGTCAAACCCACATCGGGTTGTCTCACGCCATCATCACTGTGCGTAACACAACTAGAGTGAACGCTACTCACGCTAGGAGTGACGTCATCTACCACGACGTCAGCGCTGGTAAGTACGATGCAAATTACGAGTTATCGGACAGTTACACATTTTCGGACACGTTCGAAAAAATTATGTAATAGTTATTTAAGTTCATTTTAGTTGGTATTCTTGATACCTAGAGGTATTATGGATACCGACTAAAATTAAAGTTAAGTAGGTATAATGGATACCATTTAAAATAAAAATTCAAAAATCATTATTGTATAATTTTTTATTACGTGTTCGAAAATGTGGAACTGTCCGATAACTCAGAATTAACCCTAGCTGAAGAAATGATGTAAAAATATTATGAAAATAAATTAAATAGAAATTCAACCTTATGCAAAATATAATAGGAAATAACTTAAGTAGAATAAAAAGTCTGTAATTCTGTCTAGTTTAAAATATTTATTAAATATAATTGAAATCAATATATAAATAATTACAAAATAAACATATTCTTGGATCAAGTGTAGTATATTAAAATTTAATATCCAAATTATTTATTTAAAGTAATTAGAAAATTTAAATAGTAAGTATATTAACCTTTTGAAATTACCATCTGGCATTTATTTAATTCGTATCTTGTTATTGTTATTTCACCCTATTATAATATTACAGAGTTATAATAATAATAAATCAAATTATAGTCGGAATCATGAAAATATATTTTGAAAAGTTAATCAAATTTTCGGTGTAAAAACCGTAGACTTTTCGGTTGAAATGTAAATTTTTCTGTAACTCTAATCAATGTGATTGACAATTTTCCCAGAACAGATGCCAATTGACATTTGTAATCATCAATATCTATTTAAATATATAGTATTAAACACATATAGATCTATACCCATGAATAATTAATATTATTACCTATTTAAATATATAAATTTTTTAAATTTAATTTTATATTTTAAAAATGTTCTACTAATAATTTTGCAATGCATTAATAATTTCCAAAAAAATAAAAATTTCCCCAAAAATATGAAAATTTCCCCAAAAATAAAAATTTCCCAAAAAAATAAAAATTTCCCTAAAAAATAATAATTTCACAAAAATAATAGTAACCCCCATCTCTTCCCCCGCAGGACCAGATGGTGACTATTGGCGACTCCTCACCCCCGGTTCATACGAAGTCACCGCCGCAGCTGAGGGTTACTTCCCCCTCACCCACTCCGTGATAGTCAGCAACTCCCCCCACCTCCACCTGGCACTGCGGAGGGACTTCGATCTCACGGAGTATTCCCCCCACTTGATGGAGCAGGTGAGTTGGGGAAGCGGGGGAGATATTTGGGAGAGAGTGGTGGAACATACAGTAGAGAATATGATTTTTAGGGGGGTATTTATAATTTTTCCACAAACAGTTATTCAAGTTCGCATAATTTCTTTTTTAAATCCGTATTGAAAAAATTATCAAATATATAATTAATTTAAAATTTTCAAATGGAATTTAAAAGTAATATGAAAAACTAAACAAAATATTAATAAATCAATTCTTCCAAGTGTGTCATAATTCTAAGTGTTTTTATAATATAATTTTTTTATCTATTTTTTTTTTCAATATATATATTTTTCTATTCAATATATCTATACACTGTGTTCCATCAGAACCGTCATTATAAATTGCGAATTAGAAGCACTTAAAATGCGTTAAATACCATTGTAGATCATCACTTAAAAGGAAAAGAATATATTTTTATGGTTAATTAAACATTTATTGTTTTATTCCGTATGCGACACATTAACAGAGCCTCTACCAAAGCTGTTGAAAATGGGCCCCTCCTGTCTGAAGACAGAACAACGCACGCTTCAAAGCATTCTTGCATACTTTCTTGAGAGTCTCCTGGTTACATCTTTCAGTAAAGCCTTGAACACATTGAATAAGAGATTCCATGGAATTTGTTTTTTCCCTAAACACTCGAGTTTGTGCGGCAGCACAGAAGTGAAAATCCAAAGGGTTGAGATATGGACTGTGTGCTGGGTAGAGATTTTCCGTTCTTCTGCAAATGACTCAACCTAGAAACTTTTCATCGATAAATTCTAGAGCTGCATTTGTGCAATGTGGTGGAATACTGTCTTGCATCCACCAAAGGAAATGTTGCCTTGAGCAATCTAAGATATTAAAGACCATTGACCGATGCATTAACGATTGGAACCATTCCTTTATTAATGGCAACGAAGATCATTTGACATCGTACTTATCGTTTGTTTCGCAGATATTTCGAGGATTTTCATTTGTCTACTGTGTCGTTCTTTTGATGGAGGCAAAGTAACTTCTCGTTAGTCCAAACGATTTTATCGACAATGTTAGGTTGTTGCTGCACAATCCACTCACAAAACTGACTTTTTTTGTGCTTTTTGTTAATGGTTGAAATGAAGTGTAATGAGAAAAACGGAAACGAAGTTTATGTCTGAGTCTGATGATACTCCACAACGTAGTTTTGGTGGGTGAATTTTGCTGAAATATTTTTTCTGAGAGAGCAGCTGAGGGGTTTCTCCGAAGAAACTCTTCAACTCCTGAATCACTGCTTCTGTTCTTTTTGGTTTTGTTTTCATTTTTCTTCTGAATGTATTCAGTTTAATTGAAAATATCACGAACTCTTGTGAACTCTTTAGGTGGTAAGATATAGACGCCTTTACACTGATCTTGAAGTGAAGTATGAACTCTGTGCGTACTGTTGAAGGTTTCTTGGCAAGCTGCAGGACGATCCATTTCTTCTCAAATTCAGAAAACATTTTTCAGGTTGAAGATCTATGCGAATTTTTACAGGGTAATAAAAATCCACTTTTTATAAACAAAATGTCGTATACATAATACGACTTGAAACAATTTAAGTTCTCCCAATTCGCAATTTAAAAATGACGCTTCTGATGGAACACAGAGTATGAATTTTTTTTCAGAATATTTTTTTTTGATAGCTATAGATAATATATTTTTTCCAAATTTTTTCAGATGAGCAAAGATATTCTGTACGAAGATGAATATAACGATGCACTGCAAGACGCTTTGATAAGACGGGGCCTGCGGTACTAGTGGTGATGTGAGTGGTACTAGTAGTGATGTGAGTGGTACTAGTGGTGATGTGAGTGGTACTAGTGGTGATGTGAGTGGTACTAGTGGTGATGTGAGTGGTACTAGTGGTGATGTGAGTGGTACTAGTAGTGATGTGAGTGGTACTAGTGGTGATGTGAGTGGTACTAGTGGTGATGTGAGTGGTACTAGTGGTGATGTGAGTGGTACTAGTGGTGATGTGAGTGGTACTAGTGGTGATGTGAGTGGTACTAGTGGTGATGTGAGTGGTACTAGTGGTGATGTGAGTGGTACTAGTGGTGATGTGAGTGGTACTAGTGGTGATGTGAGTGATACTAGTGGTGATGTGAGTGGTACTAGTGGTGATGTGAGTGGTACTAGTGGTGATGTGAGTGGTACTAGTGGTGATGTGAGTGGTACTAGTGGTGATGTGAGTGGTACTAGTGGTGATGTGAGTGGTACTAGTGGTGATGTGAGTGGTACTAGTGGTGATGTGAGTGGTACTAGTGGTGATGTGAGTGGTACTAGTGGTGATGTGAGTGGTACTAGTGGTGATGTGAGTGGTACTAGTGGTGATGTGAGTGGTACTAGTGGTGATGTGAGTGGTACTAGTGGTGATGTGAGTGGTACTAAAGTAATGAATATTTCTCGTTTAGTTTTTAACTTCTATAAATCAAGTATTCATTTTTAAATATTTATTTACTAGTCTTTCAACTTTATTTTTATTTAAATGAACATTTTCATTTCAACTAGTCATGTTTTTAAGATGTTACTACTATTACATTGAAGCTTATTATCTATGTGGAAAATATATAATCTATGTCTAAATAATTGTACTTATATTCAGTCTATAACCAAAAAACGTATCTATATTTTATAATGATTCTACCTATATAGTATATATGTATATATTTAATCAATTCGTCCTACTGTCACTATAGGTTATACATGCACTATATCTAGCTATAGTAAATATGCACTGTTTATAGGTTATTTTTTATTAAATCTTATTAAAGACTTTATCAATTTTAATTAAAGACTTTATCAATTTTAATTAAAGACTTTATTAATTTTAATTAAAGACTTTATTAATTTTAATTAAAGACTTTATTAATTTTAATTAAAGACTTTATTAATTTTAATTAAAGACTTTATTAATTTTAATTAAAGACTTTATTAATTTTGATTAAAGACTTTATTAATTTTAATTAAAGACTTTATTAATTTTAATTAAAGACTTTATTAATTTTAATTAAAGACTTTATTAATTTTAATTAAAGACTTTATTAATTTTAAATAAAGACTTTATTAATTTTAATTAAAGACTTTATTAATTTTAATTAAAGACTTTATTAATTTTAATTGAAGACTTTATTAATTTTAATTAAAGACTTTATTAATTTTAATTAAAGACTTTATTCATTTTAATTAAAGACTTTATTAATTTTAATTAAAGACTTTATTAATTTTAATTAAAGACTTTATTAATTTTAATTAAAGACTTTATTAATTTTAAATAAAGACTTTATTAATTTTAATTAAAGACTTTATTAATTTTAATTAAAGACTTTATTAATTTTAATTGAAGACTTTATTAATTTTAATTAAAGACTTTATTAATTTTAATTAAAGACTTTATTCATTTTAATTAAAGACTTTATTAATTTTAATTAAAGACTTTATTAATTTTAATTTAAGACTTTATTAATTTTAATTATAGTCTTTATTAATTTTTATTAAAGACTTTATTAATTTTAATCAAAAACTTTATTAAATTTAATTAAAGACTTTATTAATTTTAATATTGGAATGGATGTTTATGTACTAAAGTACAAATTTAAAAATATATTATTTATGTACTAGTCATGTTTTTATTATATTTTATTTATTTATTAATATTAATATTTATAGGATTTATCATTATTAATGATTATTTTTAAATAAAAATATTTTTTTTATCTATTTATTTTATGATAAATAATTATATTTATTTAGTTTAAATAAAAGAATGTAATATTTTTATTTGCTCATTTATATGAAAAATGAGGAATTTCGAAAAAAAAATATTATAACTAATCAATATATTTTAATTATTTATTTTTGTATAATCATAAGTAGATGTTCGAATGTGTAATCACAAATGAAAATATATTTAAACTACGTAATTAATTATTATTTACCTACACTATATAATAATTCGTACATTGTATAGTAAAACCAACATATATTGCATAGTAATGAATAATTATTTAACCATATATTATTTTGTATTCAATTACAAAATAGATTAAGTAAATAATTATTTAAGGATATTTTCAAATTGCAAACTTGAATAAACATAATTATTCACTTTCATTTACCTATTGATTACAATTTGATGAGTAGTATTTTTTATTATTTAAATTAATTCATTTTTAAATCAGTTTGCCGACCATTTTTCATTATTTTAATTTCTTAGTTGAATCTAACTGCAATGTTTTTTTCTATACATTCCTCTTTTTAAAGTGAAAGTTCTAACAAATTAAAATTTCAAATTAGGTTGAATTCAGGCCAATTAACGAATTAAATAAATAAATTAACATTGACTTTTTTTTTCTATAGAATGAAATAAAAAAAAATAAAAAGATTTGAAAGATCTAATATAATTCAATTAATTAATTTGACTAAATACAAAATAATAGTTTAAAATGAAGCCGGTTTCATCATTTAAATACCAAAAATCAAATTTAATTTAAAATTTCACTTTTCCGTATAAAAACTTTAATTTAATAAGTTGTATAATAATAATGTTTTTTATATAGGTAGGTAGAAATAATCAAACAAATATTTACTCATTTTATTGAAGCAAATGTAGATACTCCTCTACATTTAAATAATATTTAATAATTCCTTATTATTTCATTAACGATATCAATTTGAGTATTGACCAAATTAAGGTAACTTTCGAGTCATCGAACCATTCTACATTTTCGAACATATGAAAGATCGAAAATGTGGAACCATCCGATAAGTCGGAGTAAACCCAATAGTTAACATATCACAGATTCTGCTTATAGCACAAAATTCTCAAATATTTCAAAGTTATATAAATAAATGGTTACTTTTCTAGATAAGAAATAGGTCCAACGCTAGCCTAAAATCTTTGAGCTTGTTTACAATTCCTATGTTAATAAGGACAATGCTTATTAACTATTGAGTAATATCATTAGAAGCACGTACACACAGAGATAGAATCTATCGTTAATATGCACATGTTGATAAACTTGTGCTTTAACGATCATTTAATGTCTCTGTGTGTAGTTAAAACCCGCAGGTAAAATCTTCTTAAATCGGATCGTAAGTAATAGTCGTTGATATTGTTAGATATCTTTCGAATTGTAGAGTGGAATATATCTTCGAACAGCCCAGTGCTGCGAATATCCACCGATTATCGTGTTCAACCCCTTGGCTTTCGTCATCCATCAGTACAGCAGATTCTGTCCAAGCCCCATGGATTATTCTTCAGCGTATATGATTAATTAAACTGATGTGCTTCTTGCAGGTTTCTCATAGGGTGCTTAGCTGAAAATCCCGCCATTTTTTTTAATAGGAACCCTCTTGGAAAGTATTTTATAACGGGATTCATGTACTTGGATGAAAGCCAAGTGGGTTAGAACATCGCTTCATATCGTCTTATTCGAGTTCCGTCGTCGTTTATTGAGAGTGTGTCTTCGTAGGATGTTTTCAGGATAAGTTGAGCCATGATTGGTGTATCTGGTGCCAGGATTCAAATCGAGGGGCAGCGGGCCAGTGAATCCAAACTGCGATATCGACAGACTGCGCCATCTCTGTAGAAGTGCGATGAAGTACGGAAGGATGTAGGCTGGATTAGATTAGTGACATGGAACACTCAGGGTCACGTAAACAAAACTCAAAGAATTAGGTAAGGAAGGACACTCACTGAACGGTTAAAAGGTAACATAGAATTATACTCAACACGTTTCAAAATACTATCCTGTGCAAACGAATGTGAAGGTCATGTTTATTTTGTTCATTAAATTTAAATTATCATCATTTGAATCTCTTGCGATTCGTCATCAGTTTTAAAGAAAAGGATTTGACTTCATCAACATTCAACTTTGAACAGAAAGCATCATGTTAAATTCTTAAAAAAAGCAAAGTTACAAAAAAGCTTCAATGAACACACAACAGGTATATTTCCTCTTAGAATATCTTATGAAAACTTGTCACAGAACCAACATGGATGTTCATAAGATTGAGAGCGAAGAGTAGTGTACAAAAAACAAAAGACAGTCGACATACATCTTTGTTAAGCACAAAGAGAGTAAGGATGTCAAAAAACAAAGATCTTAGCTACAGCCAGCTGTACGCTAAATAATAAACTTTAGAAACTTAGTAAAAAACAAAATGTGGTCAAAAATCGATAACTTGAAGCCCAAAAAATATACTGGGCTAAAAAGTATATAATTATACTTTAGTCGAATAAATTAGAAAATCCCTCCGAGCCTCGGCAAACAAGAGGAATGTAAACTTTAATTTGTACCATAGATTAGAGACCTCTCTAAGAAATACCAAAATATAACAAATCTCTATATCTAGTCTTATATATACACAGAACATATTATGGCAAATATCCAGTCCTGAATGAAAAAGAAAATAGCGATCGGTTCGAAAACCTCGTCAGGAACTAGAAAACTAAAACTACGTGGTAGGAGGAGAAACCAAATAATATATAGTCTACTGACCTAAAGCAATATATATAGCTATTTATTTACAAAGACCTTCAATAAAGGTTACCGTAGTTTGCGTTGACAAACTGTAAAACATTCTACTCCTCACCACACTAACAATTAAAAGTAAAACTAAAGTAAAGATGCAAGGTAGAACTCTTAGATTATAGGTCATCTTCAACATTTTCAGTCTGCACTTAGGTATCATTTCAGAGATGCGCACCAAGAGAGTCAATTGTTTACGCATAGAGCCAATCAAAGCCTTTCATTATAAACTTGAGCGAAAAGTGATATTAAATAAAATGTACTCGAAGCTATTTGTAATTTTGGAATAGGAAAGTAAAAAGTTATTTATAAATTGCTGTAAGTGTAGCTCGAGTACATTTCGTTAGTGTTTGACAGTACAGACTCTTGCGGGAACAGACTGTTGAAACAATCAGTTTCTGCAGGTATGCTTTGGGAAATGGCGTCCTCACACGGCAAAGAATAACCAGAATAACGAGATGTTATAATCTCCTGCTCACTTTGGTTTCGACATCTACCTACTCGAATAACAGAAGACTTACGAGTCTCTAAATGTGCATATTTTGGCTGCTCTTGGTTATCTAACTCATGACTAACACAAGGATATGTAAAAGGATTCGTCTTAATATCTAAAGTAGTATACGTGTGAGTAGTTTCTGGGAGATAACTATTCTTCTCTCCTTGTGAAGTATTATGAAAATCATGTTCGGTAGGTTGACTACCAGGATACAAGTAAGGATGGTACCTAGCATAAACCTTACACTTGCTCGTTATTAATTTAGTTGGGGAGCTTAGCGACTCGAGTGGAATTGTGGGTTCAATGGTATCAATATTAGACGAGCTACTTGTATTAGTCAACATATTTTCACCATGGTTATAGCTTTCACTCGAGTGCGGGATTAGACCGGTTGTAAAATCTTTGTTATCTGACGGGGACAAGAGGGATTGGAAAGAGTTAGGAGAATTCGAGGAACAATACGAAGACGAGGAGGAAGATAATGGCGAGGCATAACATGGGGTCATTGAGGTGGACGGAAGTGGTGAAGAGGTGCAAACACTGTTAGGTTGATAGGTGGAGGGATCATACATATAGGAGCTTTGAGAGGAAAATGGCACTTCACTCTGAGATGAGAGTCTGTTCGATTTCTTGTGAACATGTTTGCAAGAGGATTTGTGTTTGGCATCGTTGAGGGCTTTCTCTAAACCTGCCTTCTCAACTTGCAACCGTTCTAGTTCATTCTTCAAACGATGATTTGTTTCATGAACAGTTTCGGATTCCTGAAATAGAATATAAATTGTAAGTCATTATTCTTCACATAATTTGAATTATAAAAAGAGTAATGTAGGCAACCCGGATGTAGCAATTAAACGAGCATACATGTGTGTGACAGAAAATAAAAAGTTAGAGAAAACCACTGATGGGTAGGTAGGCACGGAGTCTCGATGAGCCAAGCTGGCAACCAACCAAAAGCAACTATTGCCATCTCCACCCGCCTTTGCATTACATTATGCAAGTAAATATTGACATCTAAATTGTAACCCATAAATGAATTGGCAATCTTTACAAAAATTAATGAAGGTCAGAGTTCAGTAAGCACGGAACATAAATATTATGTAAGGAACTAGACAAATTTTTCTGGCGAGTTTATTTTTTACCAATAAGTTATACTTCGTAAACTTTAAATTTTAATTTCACATTAACTCAAATTAAACTTAAATACTCCCCCAAAGAATAAATACACTAGTAGAATAGTAAAAGTTTGTTTACATTATCAAGATGTTAGGTGCAGCCTGTACTCACACTGAATAAGATGATCGTCTTTTCTTTCTTCTTGTTTCGACACTTGGTGGCTGCCAATTTGTTTCTTTCTCGTCGTTTACGTCGTCGCTCCTCGTCTTCTCGAGTCAACTGAATGCGGAGAAATAAAACTGTTAGTTGAATTGGAAAAATAACTAGGTAGATACATAAGGACTTTTTCATTATAATATATGAATTAAATAAAATTATTTATCAGGTATGGTCACACACAATTGCTTGAAGTATACTTTAATCTAAGATGTATATAAATTTATCATTGTAAGAGATCATTAAAACAACTTTCATTATTTGTTTACCTCTCTTTTTATTCTAGATAATATCGTTCTCTTCATAAGTATTTCAGGTCTCACCTCAGATTTAATGACTTTGGTGTCACAGACGAGGGAGTCAGAGACGCCGGCACCAGAAGTTTGCTGTATTTTGGAGGTGATCTGGAGCTTGAGGCCTTCCTTGATGAGGGCAGACCTAGTAGCTTCGATTGTGCTTACGGGGGATGGGAGTTCTGAAACAGGATCTAGGGTAGATCTGGAGGAGCAAGGAATGGGAGGGGAGTCATCTGAGGTGGGGGTAAGGAGAGAGGTGGATTGTGTGAGGAGTCCAGTGGTAGAAGTGGTGGAGACATTTGGCCAAACGTTGGGGTGATTTTCTTCACCCGGTGTGGAGTCATCGGGAGATAGCAGATTACTTAGTGCATTCTGTGTAAAACGAGAAAACTAATTAAAAACACGGTTAACAAAATATAAGTTTGATGGAATATGTAATAATCAATCAGAATTAAGAATTAGATACATGATTATCATTCTCAGATTTGAAAAATAAAGTCATTTTGAAAAATAGTTGATGCATTTCCTTGAAATACAATAAAAATTGGAAAACTTGCCATATAAGCAACACAAAATAGCTACTACATCCCCCTAAGCTCATGTAAATATTGTTGAGCACTAGAGTTGTTATGTGAGAAATTCCTATATGTTCACTCAATAAATAAAGATTTACAATGACAAAGCAACATTCCCATTATAAATCTTAGGAGCTTATTTATTAATTCACTCCTAGTTTTCATCAATTAGTACTTGGGTTAGTTGCGCAGCTCCACAAAATGCAAAGTCATCCAATCTACTACTGCCTGATCTCTTCTTTTAAAAATGGTAGTGAATACCTAGCTATAACTTCGCTCATTGTCAGCTTACCAATGTTTTTCTCTCCTTTAATCCTCTAACATTAACAATTTATAAAGCCATTAGTGTTAGTGTTTTCAGTAATTTACTGCTAAGTAAATGACATGGTAAGCCTTAGAAGACTACCGTTAAGTCGTGACCCGAAAAATCAGATAATGCGAGTCAAGGTTTCTGCCAACTTTTGAAATTTTAATTAGTGGTCATTATGCTAAAGGATGTGAGAAATTGGACAAATAATTTCAAGGAACTGTATATTTTGTAATATAATATATCTAAATCAAATTTTAATTAAGTAGCTACTATTTTATCTCATATGGCTATAATAAATACAAGAAAATATATATTTTTTTAACTTAACTTAATCAAGTTGCTATACCAAATAACTATAACGTTTTCTAAACTTTTTATGAAAATTAGATCATATACACTATTTGATGCAACTGGCATGAATCATTGTATTTTCAATGTCATCTTAGATCTAGATATTTAATTTATATTTCTATAAAGGAAATTAATTTCTAATTAGAGTTACTTATATTCAAGGTATTTAGAGTTAATTAAGTACTTCGGTGTTCAAGCATTTCGACATACTATGTAGGTAACTGAATAACCTTCCTTATAATAGGTACCTAGCCAAATTAATTATCAGTTTGCTCAATATCAAATTTTTATATCTTGCTTGTTAGGTATATAATTTTAGTTCAAATCTAACTTTTCTGTAAGTAGGTATATTGATTGACATTTCAATATTGTATTTTGATAGGTAAAATGTTATGTTAAAAAATGATGACATTTGAAAAAGTAATTAAAATTGTTACTTTATATTATTTGTCTACATAGGTTTAAAATGTAACATTTCAATTTTTCATCGAGAAAGAGTTTACATTTTAATAAATTAAATAATTAAAAATGATAACCAATGTAAAACCTAAGTAGTGAATATTAGGTAATGAACTGACGGTCAAGAGCAAATTTTATTATTTACTTTATTTACTAACATTATTTTTAGCAACTACCTAGTTTATTATACAATGCTCTGTTGAATTATATTAATATGAAATTTAAAATAATAAATACAGACCTGGTATCCAGTGAACGGTCCGTGGATGGGTGGACTGGTCAAACTCATGAGCGAGTTCAGGATTTCTGGAGTTTTGGGGGCCGGACCATCTGGGGGTCCAGCACAGGCACTCACATTCAGGAACATACTGACGAAGGGGCTGAAAAGAGGAGGTAAATGTTGCTATCAATTACAAGTTATCATTAATGAATTCATTATAGGTACCTAGGTAGATAGGTAGTTAGTTACCTACCTAGGTAGTTAGTTACATACCTAGGTAGCCTAGTTAGTTACCAACCTAGGAAGTTAGTTATCAACCTAGGTAGATACTTACCTACCTAGGTAGTTAATTACCTAGCTAGGTAGTTAGTTTCCTACCTAGGTAGGTAGTTAGGTACCTGACTAATCTGAGTAGTTAGGTACCTAGGCATATAGGCAGGTATCTATTACCTATCTAGTTAGGTAGCTGGTTAGGTAGCTAAATTAGAATATTTAAGTTTTTAGATTATTAAATATATAAGTAATTTCATAACCCATTTTTATAATCTTTATCATTTCAAAATATATTTAAAGGTATTTATTTTTCAAATTATTAGAACCAAGTAGGGTTCTAGCCTATTAAATTTATTCGAATATTATTTTTAATGATAAATGTAATAAGATTCAGTACAATGCATCACATTTACACGAGTTACCGCCGCGTGCGTAGTTTAAACATCAGGAAGCGACTGAACACTTCCATACGCTGGGAATGAAAATTATATGGAATCATTCCGGAGATGTACCATTCCTGGCCTTCATTCCAGTTCCGCATTATCTTACACCCTCAAAATTGTGTTAGCAGATAAAGATGATTTTTTAATGAATGAATTTTTTTTTAATTTTTCAACCTATTGCAATTTCATTATAATTTTTCCAATTTATTTCTATATGAATTTGTGCATATTTTTTTCCGTTTCATAGAAAAACATTTTGTCAATGCGTAGTTTATTTTAAACTTACTAGAATGTACTAATATATCGCATATGTTCAATTTTATCTTCCAAGATATTTCAGACATGAAAAACGCTTTTTAATGCATTTTACTTCAATTGTTAAGGAATATTTTTTGCAGATTTTGGCAATAAAAATGTACTTCGTTGCGCATGACTGTTTTTATGGTAGATTAAGGTAGATTTACTTCAAAGTAGATAAGTGGGATGGTGAACCTTTTGAAGGTAGATGATATGAAGTACGTGAAAAGGGTAGATACTGTGAAGGTCGTGGTTGTAACGTAGGTAGGTACAATAGTAGGTAGGTAGGTACAATGATAGGTATATAGGTACAATAGTAGGTAATTAGGTACAATGATAGGGAGGTAAAATAGTCGGTAGGTAGGTATAATAGTTGGTAGATAGGTACAATAGTAGTTAAGAAGGTAGGTAGGCGCAGTGATAGCTGATAGGTACTAATTTGGTAAGTAGGTACAATTAAGGTAGAAAGGTAGGTACGAATTCAAGCAGTAGGTACAACGTTAGATAGGTAAAAATGCAAGTCGGAAGGTTCACCGTTCATATCATTGGTAAGTACCTACCTTCCTACCTACCTAGGTATGTAGGTAGGATTCCGCATTGTACCTTGTTAACTCAATGATGTATGGTATTTTGGTCACGAAAAAAGACTTTAGGCCCCATATCACATATCTTCCATCTTATTGTCGGTGTTTATGTTTTTTAAGCCTTTAACTCATGTTCGTACTTGAATTTATCAGT
The DNA here is from genome assembly GCA_947561585.1 of Caprella mutica. Classification (NCBI taxonomy): domain Eukaryota; kingdom Metazoa; phylum Arthropoda; class Malacostraca; order Amphipoda; family Caprellidae; genus Caprella; species Caprella mutica. Next base: position 120,822 of record CANNZV010001696.1, read on the forward strand.
ACGGAATTATTGGGATTTTCATGAGAATTATAACTAAACTTTACGTAATAAATCTAAAATTATTAAAATATAGAAATGTTTAATTTTTACCAAACGAAATCAATACTAACTTAAATTAAGTTATAAGTAGCAATAGGCTAAATTACGAATTATCGGTCATTTCCACATCTTCAGTCAAGTAGGAAAAAACTATATAATAATATGAATTTTTATATTTTAATTACTTCTATATAGTTTTTCTTATATTACCGAAGATGTAGAACTGACCGATAATTCGTAGCTTAACCTATATCTACACCTATACTGTCGATCACTATACCGTTGATAGTAGGTACCTACTTAATGCATATGTATAGCAATAGCGCATCTTCTGCCGAGATATGACTTTGCCAGACGTACAGGCGCCTTCGGAAGGTCACATGTGTATGTACGTGTGTTGATAGTGAACGTACAGGTGAACTACACCTTCCGTTGTTGTGAACACTAATGAATTCATTCATTTAGATAAGAGATTCTTTCTGACTTAGAAGATACAGGTATCGGAAATACGTAAATTTTGATCTAGATATATGTAAATGTATGTATCAAGTATCCGTGATATTGAACATGTGCGTATCCGTGATACAAAACATGTGCATGTCCATGATACAAAACATGTCCGTATCCATGATACGAAACATATGCGTATCCATGATACGAAACATGTCAGTATCCATGATACTACATGTGCGTATCCATGATACGAAACATATGCGTATCCATGATACGAAACATGTGCGTATTATAGATAAATTTTAAAGAAAAATTCAATAGTTAATATTATATATTGGATATAGATCATTTATATTCATTTTTATCAAATTGTTATCGAAGACAAATTATTTTTTTATTGCAGGATACAACCAATCACTTCGCACGCTATTAATTTTAAGGAGTTATTTTTATTCCTCTTTTATCACAAGATTGCATCCGTTAGTGTATACATTTCCAATGCCATAGTAAATAACACTAACTATATCTCAATCAAATAAAAATAGCATAAAGTTGTCGATGTTATTTATTTTATTTTATACCAAACTAATAGATAAAAAGACTTTTTGTTCATATTTATACTGGGCAGTTTAATAACAAAACACTATTTGATTTAAAATTAGTCAAAACAGCGAAAACTCGTTTGTAACAAGCAGCCAACCTGTTATAGTAGCGGCAAAAAAATAATTGGGCACAGGTTTAAATTGTATTTAAAGAAAAAACATTTTTATATGATAATACAGGATAAAATAATTCTATATATTAAATTACATATATGTATAGTTATAGATGGTTCTATATAATTAATATAGTTACAGATTAATAAATATAGTTATATTTGATAAATATTATTATATTTAACTAATATAACTATATATTTAATAACTATAGTTATATTACATACAATATAAATATAGTTATATTTGATGAATATTGTTATATTTAACTAATATAACTATATATTTAATAACTATAGTTATATTACATACAATATAAATATAGTTATATTTGATGAATATTGTTATATTTAACTAATATAACTATATATTTAATAACTATAATTAACTTACATATAATATAAATATGTTATATTTAATAAATATAGTTATATATAGAAAAATATAGTTATATTTCTATATAAAATTAGATATGAATGTATAATAATTATTTTTTAACTGCGATTACTATTTGCTATGTTAATTTTTATCACTTATTCTTCTCAATGAAGTAAAGCAATAAAAAATAAATATTGTAGTGTATGATATATAAGAATTAGTTATTAGTGATTGTTAAGTTGGATAAATAATTTAACAATGGACTATAATTGAACAAAAAAAGGAAAGATATTGTGACTAATGTAGTCATTCTGTGACTAGATATTGTGACTAATATAGTCATTTTGTGACTATATATTGTGACTAATATAGTCATTCTGTGACTAGATATTGTGACTAATATAGTCATTTTGTGACTAGATATTGTGACTAATATAGTCATTTTGTGACTAGCTATTGTGACTAATATAGTCATTTTGTGATAGATATTGGGACCAAGTCATTTTATGACTATATACGATATTGATACTTATGGTATAAAATAAATATACAATAACAATAAAATCATCAATTCAAACTTTATTCTAGAAATTCGCAAGTGAAGAAAAATAAATAAACTTCATTATATTGTTTCTAATAAGTTTTTAATTTCAAAAATAATCTTATTATCAACTTCCATCAATATATTTACATTTATTGTATAGATATATATAGAGGGCAAGTTCTGAGTTATCGTTCTATTCCACTTCTTCGATCAGATGAAAACAGTAGAATAATTTTAAATAGTATCCATGAATATACCTTCAGGTATCAGGGAATTAAAATAACGAGTTGAATTATAATTACCTTTTTTTGTATGATCGCAAATGTGTAGCCGTCCTATAACTCTGCACTTGCCCAAATAGGCATTAAGTATTTTCGAAACGATATCAATGAAGCATGAAGGTCAGTCAGAGTTAGAGTGCGCAATCACATTATATTATTGTGGCGGTAATTGCCATCGTAACAATTATAATGCTGAATTGCCTAAACACGATTTGCTTGAAATTAAAGACTGGTGGTGATAATGGTAAGCCATTGAGTTGTACGACCGCCCACACAGATTGAATGTTTCTCGTGATTCGAATAGTTGTACCCTATCGCCAGTATGCAAGAACAACGTCATACACACGAAAACAATGTATTTACGAGTTATCCATATAGATAAATCTTAAAGTATTAATATTTTAGATAAAGGTTTCATCATTGCAGCTCTAAAATGTACCGCTAGAGAGGTTAAATGTTCTAACGATATACAGTGTAGGTACTAAAATGCCTCTCCTGAAAATAGCTATTTTAGAGTTATGGCAGCGTGAGTTACCTGATGCCTAATAACAAGGATTGTGACAATATGCTTTTAAAATAATAGATCCTGAAAATATTATATAGAGAATTAAAGAGTATTGAATGGTTCTACACCAGCGGTATGTAGTATTCGATACCATTCCATTTCGTCTGAGATACTCTCAAGATTTTAAAAGCATATTGTCACACCCCTGTGAACAAATCACAAGAAATTACCATACCTACTATTTCATCAATTCGCTATGTTCTTAATTAAAGACTAGTAATTAAAGTCAGAAGGGTCACACCACCTGATAATTCATGCTTAATATATGCATTGGCTATTTTATAGCACTGCAGCTAGTACAGCTATGCACTTGATTAGATACACAAAGAGTGCATTGATACGTGCGATAGAGAGGTGCATCTGGTATGCTAGGGGTATGCTAGTGTAGAGGGTATGTTAGAGTAGAGGGTATGCTAGTGTAGAGGGTATGTTAGAATAGAGGGTATGCTAGTGTAGAGGGTATGTTAGAGTAGAGGGTATGTTAGTGTAGAGGGTATGTTAGAGTAGAGGGTATGTTAGAGTAGAGGGTATGTTAGAGTAGAGGGTATGTTAGTGTAGAGGGTATGTTAGAGTAGAGGGTATGCTAGTGTAGAGGGTATGTTAGAGTAGAGGGTATGTTAGTGTAGAGGGTATGTTAGAGTAGAGGGTATGTTAGAGTAGAGGGTATGTTAGAGTAGAGGGTATGTTAGAGTAGAGGGTATGTTAGAGTAGAGGGTATGTTAGAGTAGAGGGTATGTTAGAGTAGAGGGTATGTTAGAGTAGAGGGTATGTTAGAGTAGAGGGTATGCTAGTGTAGAGGGTATGTTAGAGTAGAGGGTATGTTAGAGTAGAGGGTATGTTAGTGTAGAGGGTATGTTAGAGTAGAGGGTATGTTAGAGTAGAGGGTATGTTAGAGTAGAGGGTATGTTAGTGTAGAGGGTATGTTAGTGTAGAGGGTATGTTAGTGTAGAGGGTATGTTAGAGTAGAGGGTATGCTAGTGTAGAGGGTATGTTAGAGTAGAGGGTATGTTAGAGTAGAGGGTATGTTAGTGTAGAGGGTATGTTAGTGTAGAGGGTATGTTAGAGTAGAGGGTATGTTAGAGTAGAGGGTATGTTAGTGTAGAGGGTATGTTAGAGTAGAGGGTATGTTAGAGTAGAGGGTATGTTAGTGTAGAGGGTACGTTAGTGTAGAGGGTATGTTAGAGTAGAGGGTATGTTAGAGTAGAGGGTATGCTAGTGAAGAGGGTATGTTAGAGTAGAGGGTATGTTAGAGTAGAGGGTATGTTAGAGTAGAGGGTATGTTAGTGTAGAGGGTATGTTAGAGTAGAGGGTATGTTAGAGTAGAGGGTATGTTAGAGTAGAGGGTATGTTAGAGTAGAGGGTATGTTAGAGTAGAGGGTATGTTAGAGTAGAGGGTATGTTAGAGTAGAGGGTATGTTAGTGTAGAGGGTATGTTAGTGTAGAGGGTATGTTAGTGTAGAGGGTATGTTAGAGTAGAGGGTATGTTAGTGTAGAGGGTATGTTAGTGTAGAGGGTATGTTAGAGTAGAGGGTATGTTAGAGTAGAGGGTATGCTTAAAGGTCCCCTCCCCTCTAAATTAACCTTTAAATAATCAACATAACATACCACACTCAGTTGAAAGAAAAGAAATTGATCAAGTATTCGGATAGTAATTAATTATATAAGAAAAATCCACACTGAACCGTCACTGTCCGATTTTCTAATTAATTTAATAGAAAAATAAGTGAGATATACGAGCCATTTATAATATGTCTTATAGTTCATTTATTATGGTTTAGAATTAATTAGAAGTATCTTTTTCTGTGCTCAGAAAATCAAAGAGAAGTGCTAAACCTGCCCGAAAAACGTAAATTGTATATTAAAAACATATATAGAAATAAATTTGAAATGGTTTGCAGTTTTGTAATCAGTAACCTTAGCTCTAATGAATAGAGTAATTGAAAAAAATAGAGTGGAGGGGACCTTTAAACCGTATATCAGCATACCCACAACCACAAGCAACTATAGCTATTTAAAATAACCTATAGCCAGTAGATATCTGCATAGTCACTAGCATTTAGCTAGTTAAAGTTGCCTAGCCAATGCATATTCACTAGCATTTAGCTAGTAAGAGTTGCCTAGCCAATGCATATTCACTAGCATTTAGCTAGTTAGAGTTGCCTAGCCAATGCATAGTCACTAGCATTTAGCTAGTTAGAGTTGCCTAGCCAAAGCATATTCACTAGCATTTAGCTAGTTAGAGTTGCCTAGCTAGTTAAATTAAGTTGCTAGTTGTTATAGCCAGTGTGTCAGGTTTCATTGTTTGTTTTCTTTATTTACTATTTGGTACATTATATATACCGAATGTTATACGATCCTCTAAGCTATATAGCATATGCAGTACACATCTCTTTATATGTTATCCTGTATAATTATCACTGTATGTTTTATTCATTTTTATAAATAAATAGAATATATTTATAACGTATGTTTAATTTAAATCACAAATACATATTAACAACTATATTCATTTTAAATTTTTTAAATATATATATATATGTACATACTATATTTGGTATAGAGGGTATTTACTTAAATTTTCTATACTAATATAATGTGTGTTTTAATATTACAAATACAAATTTCTCTTACTATATGTACATAAATTACGTGTGTTTCCTTTAACAACTTGTTGTTGTTTTATAATTATCAGTTATTACCTGTGATTAGAAAATATTAATACTCATTTTGGGCAACTAACTACTTATTTTTTAGTGCCGGAGACTTTCTGTTTCTAGTAATTGTTTCAATGTCAATATGCACGTATATGGAATTACAGTAAATGTTTAAAGTGCTCAAAGCGTGCTTTAGAAAGCTACCTAATTATATGTTAAATGCTACAAAGTTGAATGATCTTAAGCGCGAGGAGCCTCTGCTAAAGCACGGTCAATTATATTTTTTAGCAAAGTTGAATAGTTTAATGGTATAACATTTTTACCATATATCAGTTTTGTTGATTTAATGCGCGAGGAGCCTCTGCTAAAGCACGGTCAATAATATTTTAAACTATCCTCTATATAAACGAAATTTTATTTAGATCTTTTTCCCCTTGATTATAATTTAGAAGAATTAATGTGTCATTATTTACAAATATTCTTCAAAACATTCGTGTGAAAGTTTTCCTTGTACAATTCACGACTTCGCTAAGCATATGACAGCACGTGTAATAGGGTAAGTTACGAATTATCGGACAGTTCCACATCTTCGGTCATGTAGGAGAAACGATTTAATAATAGTAAATTTAATTGGTATCCATGATACCTGCAGGTATCATGGATACCAATTAAAATGCAGGTATCATGGATACCAATTAAAATAGTATTTATCTTATAGTTTTTTCTTTTATGACCGAAGATGTGTAACTGACTGATAATTCATAACTTTATAATAATAATTTATAATAATGTATTTAAAGTGACATGCATAAATTATTTGACCTATTTTCTTTTTTGAAGTAAATTCATTTCTCATAGCTTTTTTTTTCTTACCGAAATGGAGCCACAGCTGCGGAATGTTCTGCCTGGGCAGCAGTAATGTAATCCTTATTATTTGTATAAATCCTTTCTTTGAACCAGCAGCACTAGCCACAGTTACCACACTCCTCTCTACCACTGTCTTGCAAACCACTGGGCAATCCACAGATGCACCTCTCAGTAACATTCAAAGTGCGCCTACTATATTTAGACGATGATGTCACGCGCTCCCATTGGCTAGCGGCTACGTAAGCTAGCGCTAAACTCCGCCCCATTTCTCAGCCAATGAACGAGCTGCATTCAACTGAACCGCTAAACTAGTTAAAAAAAAATAGTCATAACAAGTTTGTGTAATGCACGTACGTACTTACCCACGTTTGTAAGGTTATGCAATGCAAATAAAGTGCATTGGAGGGGTGCATGTTATTCCTACGGGTTGATTTACCTATGCACTTTTGCCTGTGATGGTACACTTTGATCTCTAAGGGTTACTGTACTATATATCTGGCGGTGTTATGGTCAGGACTTTAAGTACCGACTGTACATGCATATGATAAACCTTAATAGAACTGAATTACTTGGTTACAGTACTGGTACTATCGGTGAATTAATTTAACTGACTACATGTTAAATATGAATGAACATAATTCGTGACTGGGTAAAATTGTAACCTTTTAATATTAAATTGCTTAGTTTAATTATTTATCATGAGATTTTCCTTATATTTTTACAGTACGATTATTTATAATTATTATTGATAAAATATTTATCTCACTATTTTTACTGTAGTTGATTATTAAATGATAAAAATTAGAGATAAAAAAATACAATATTTGTTTAGATATAGAGGGTTCAAATCGATTCAATTTTCTGTTCATTATCTTACTATATATTAAGTAATAAATACCATTCAAACTGAAAAAGTACAACCATAGAAAATGTAGCTATACTGTCACAGACAAATATGAGTAATACTTAAATTTAATAAACTGAATATTATGGTATCGTGTTTAATTTTTAACTAATTTCTTTTATTCATATTTAAATTATTTACTAATTTTAGCATTATTAAATTAAAAAAAAAATTTATTCAATTTTTTTTTGTTTAGAAAGACAATATTTTTCCATTAAAAATAAGAAAATTAATTTTTTTTGCAGTAGCTATAATTCCTCTATAATGAAATCATCTATAGTGAATGTAAAGTCCTGATTAAGGAAGTAGCCTCTATAATGAACAGATTTTCTTTAGTCTGCCATGAACGGCCATCAGTTTTCTATAACTGATGGCCAATTCATGGCAGACTAAAGAAAATTTGTTCACTATAGAGGCTAATTATTTACTCAGGACACTACATTCACTATACAGGATCATTATAGAGGAATTCTACTGTATTAAATATTATAGTTCGCTATGTATTAATAAATTAATTATTTTATCATTAAATACTTAATTGTAGTATTTATTGAAAAACAAAAGTTTCGATAAAAATATGCAGTACCTATCATTCTGACTGATAGTACTGATAACACTTTTCTAACATCAATGATATTTCTACACTGATAAGATAAGAGATAAGAAGTTTCCTAATAACTACTGAGTCTAAGTCATGACACCTAAAGGGCCGTACACACGTAGGGTTTTTTAAGTCTTTCCACCAGACTTTTTGCTAAGCTCCTCCTATTTTTCCACGAGAATATAAGAAAACACGATATCATTCGTATAATAATTAGTTGGTATCCATGATACCTGCAGGTATCATGGATACCAACTAATAATTCGTCTGTTATTGTCCATAACGGTGACTTTTGATGCTATTGTTTCGTAAATATATTATTTATAATTTTTTATATAGACTGTAAGTGTTTTGGTAAGTTGGGTATATTGTGTTTTTGTTGGATTATTTATTGTCGTAGATAGATGATCTTTTTATCATCGATTATAATCTCAAATAATAATATATCGATAACGAGATAAATAATTATTGTGACAAAAGAAAATATTATACTTATTAATATAATCTTTTTAAAATAAATTAAATAATTTTATTTATGTATTTTTCTTACATATGATCGAAAATGTGAAACCGTCCGATAACTAGGGATTTACCATATTGTCACTTTATTTTCATCGTGTCAGAGATATTGTGTCATTTTCTCAATCTGAATTGTATGTGTCATTCTACGATATAGATAAGAAATATGACATAAATATGATATCATATCTAATAAAAAATAAGGCCTCCCTATATCATTTTTCATAATGAAATATAACTACTGATTTGGTAAAGGTTATACACTATATTCTGCGTTGAAATTACTATATTTGTAGATAAAATAAATGATTTATCTAATTATTAATAAACATATATTCTTACCCATATTTTTCTTTCATTTAAATTGTTTTTTATAAATAATATTATTATCACACATCTTAAGTCTAACTATTGAGTATAGATATTTATAAATTGTAACTTTCATCTATATTTCATATATATCTTTTAACCATGTAATTTTTATTTCAGAATATCTAAGAACTTTGAAAAATAAAAATTGAAATTTGTAATAGAGTACATTTATTTTTCATCGATTTTTCGTGTACTTTTTTTCTATTCGAAAACAGGAGTAAAATAAAATAATTGCAACGCAGAGTTCTCATAAACTCTGCAAAATACAGTAAGAAATCCTCTATAGTGAAATCCTCTATAGTGAACTCCTCTACGGTGAATACGGAGACCTACCCTGTACAGAATGGCGCAAAAAAATAAGGAAACCCATTTTCAAACTAGTTTATTTTACATACTATTGAATCTAGAAATTTTCTAAAAACACAGTTTTATTCGTTTACTTTTTTTGCATCTATTTTGATAATCAGTTAAGAGTTACGACGAAAATTAAACATCCCGCAGCGAATTTAAAAAAAAAGTAAATAAAAAGGGCTAGCGCGAGAACGAAATATATGAAAAAAATCATAAGAGGTATAATTCATTTTATATGGATGTATAAACACCAAATTCTACTATTTTTCGTAAAAAATAAGAGAAAATAAAACAGATAATTACCATATGAAAGTTGGTTTTTGAAGGTAAAATTGATATCTTTATAAAATCATTTCGCCATTAATTTGTATCTCCTATTCGAAACCATCAAATGCAGCTTTCAAAAAAACAAAGAGTTTTTGTTGTGACAATTTTTTTTAAACACTGGAAGTTTAACGCAGGTTCAACCACATTTTGAACAACGCTTTCTGGAAAGATTTCCACCAACTGTAAAACCATATTGATAAATGTTAATAAGTTCAAAACTGAAGAAAACACTTTAAATTTGAACAAAAAGTGATCATGTCGCAGGAGAAAAGAATGAACACATGAAAACAATAATCTTTTTCATGAACAGCATATTGATAATACAAAAATATAAGTCAGATGGTAAGGATGAGATATCATTTAAGACACATTTCATTTAATTGTTTAACATGATTTAAGATATCATCCTTTCAAGAAGCATGTAAGGCTCGAACTCTTAGAACTGATTTACCGCACCGTCTAAATTTTGCAAAATTGTTTCTGCAAAAAAATGCACATTTTGTAGAAGATATCGTGATTGGTGATGAAGATGTATTTCCATGAATGAAAGAGTCAATAAAAAAAACGTTAATTGAATGAAAAACTGTACAATTTATTTATATTTTTACTACTGCCATATGGAAATAAATTATTCCTATTATGAAATTTGTGTATTTCATGCTCGCGCAAGACCTTTTTATTTAATTTTTTTTTAAATTCACTGTAGGATGTTGTTCATTATGTCAGATTCAGAAAAAGTAAACGAATAAGACTAGGTTTTTAGAAAATTTCTAGCTTTGATAGTTTGTAAAATAAACTAGTTTGAAAATGGGTTTCCTTTTTTTTTGCGCCACCCTGTATAGTGAATTAATTTATTAATGGTTATTTTATGGAAAACTGGATAAAATTAAGAAAAGCTAATTATCAAATTTTTGTTTAGTATTTTTTATGTAAGTTTACAATATAAACACCATCATAACTTGAAACAGGATATAAAAATACTACTAAGAAATTAAAGGTGAAAAAATTATAAAATTAGTAATAGCCTAAAATTAATCAATATATTTAGTATTATTAACTAATACAATATTCTTTAAACAACTTTTTAAATTTAAAATCTGACATGTTTTTTTTTTTCAAATTACTTGGTATAATATTGTTAAAAATATGAAAAATTTTAATTAATATTATGTAGTTACAATTATATTTAAATTCAAAACAATAACATAATTATTTTTTACTCTAAACTAAAATTAATAGATTTCCACAAATTAATAGATTTATTTTATAATTACTGACAGATTTATTTTATTATAGTTATTATTCAATTTTTATATATTTTTTATCGTATAAAAGTATATAAAATTTGTGGATATGACACTGTAAAAAGATAAATGTATATAATTCAAATTAATAAAGATATTGTTAAATGTTATGAAAAGTTTTTTATTTATTCTTATCATTAATACAATTCATATTGTTCCTGATTTATGTAGGTATTATTTAATTATCATTCCAATATATTAAAATTATTATATGTAAAAAAAAATCCCGTTCAATTATGATATTTAGAAAAAAAAATTGAAAAACTTTAATTTTGAAGAATTTTAGTTTGAATAATTATATTTAGAATTTTTTTTAAACATTTATTTATTTTTCGATATTTTATTTAAATAATTCACATATTGAAAACTATCATATTTAATTATTATAATTTAAATAATGATATTATATTTAATTATCTTGTTACAATAGCACTAACTAATTATAATGAAATTAATCTCTTATAATAGCTTGTTTACCAATTATATACCACCAAATTATATTATATTACCTAATTAAAGTGTTCTAGCTATAATTAGCATAATTAGTTAGTTTATTATTGTTACCCCTGTACAGTGTACATGTTTGCTTTAGATATTTCCTTGTGTATTTTAACTTATTTACTTAAATATGTCCATCTAGTATGTTATTTATGTGTAGTTTTAGCTTTTAAATAGCGTAAAGTATGAATTTGCATATGCATATTAAATACCGATGAAAAAATCAAAATGCATTATCATAAAAAAAAATCATCAAAATATATTTGACGGTCATATTTTAATGTTTTTTTTTTTTATTGGACTAATGAAATTTTTCCAAGTGTGTAATTAGCATCTGGTAAATGTTACTTTGCCCTATAAATTAAAACGAATATTAGTGTTTTTTTATATTTCTTTAATAGGATAGTAAATAGAATAGTACTTATATTAAAAGACAAAGACAATAGGCTAAGTTCCGAGTTATCGGACGGTTCCAACTTTTCGATAACAGAAGAAAAATTAAAACATAATTATCATATAGTTTTTCTTATATGACCAAAAATGTGGAACTGTTCGATAATTCATACGTCACCCTAGTTTCTTTTGTACCCGATAGTACCTAGTTAGTATGAGGGGTGGGGGTGACATCTCACTGGTTGTACCCCCCTTCACCCCCCTGGGAGAGGGGGGCCATGGAAGAAGGGATTGAAGGAGTGCCAACTCAACCGCTTCCGGGTACTCCTACCCTGTGTATAAACTACCATCGCTAATAGTCAACTTCCGATTGACGGTATTTGAAAAAAACAAATTGAAATATTGTTTTAAAAATCATTTAAAAAAATTATTTAAAAAAAAAAAATCATATTACAAAAATTGATTTAGGTAATTTATAAAAATTATATTTGGATTTTTAAATTTATTTAAAGAAATCATTGAAAAAAAATCGTTTTAAAAAATAGTATTAAAAACATTAGTTAATAAAACAATCATATTACAGAAAAAAAATTTACTTTACAAAATTATATTTATATTTTTTAAAATTTTTATTTAAAGAATTCAATTTAAAAACCTATTTCTGATCGTCAAGTTCCGATCTACGACGATAAAAAGATCCTCTATAATCTATATGATAGTTCAATAGTAAATTATCATGACATTATAACACTGAAATCATTTTTCATCGGACATTCCTTACGAAAATCTTGACGATGTGTGACATTATAATATTTTATGATAAAATACCATCAATATTCACCGAAATTAATGGAAAATACAAACAATATACGGTTGTAGCAACACTATTCATCTTTACGGAATTAATATCTTTTAACTATTAAATCAAATTATTATGTTAAATCATTATTTCTTGTAAAATCATGTAAATAATAGGTAACTATGCTATACGGACTCTCAAGATATTATTCGATCAATTTCTTGTATAAAAAAAGTCTAAATCGTTCATTTTAATTCATATTATTGCTAATATTTAATTCACAGATAATGGGGTACAAGTTCCGAGTTATCGGACAGTTCCACATTTTCGATCATATAAGAAAAAAACTATATAATTTAACATATTTACTAGTTATTTTAATTAGTATCCATGATACACATACTTGTATCATGGATACCATTAAAAATCAAATTAATAATTATCATATACTTTTTTAATATGATTGAAAATGAGAAATCGTCCAATAACTCGTAATTTACACTATATGCAAATACATACAAAATTATTTTATATAAAAACACATATCTTTTTCATTTTTATTCTTTTTTATTAGCAATGACATCTCGTACATTAAACTCATGATACCAAATTATAGTTGTAGTACGGAAATATGAAATGTGCTTAATCTAACAAAGAAGTGTCGATACCAAAAATAAATCATAATTAACATTAGTTTTCATTAACAAATCATTTTCATTTTTTTTTCACGTTTTTTTTTCATTTTCATGTTTTTTTTCATATCAATAGTGCTGACAGTATATATACAATATTCTATCTATCTCTACTATAATAAGAGCCGCAGCCATCTGTCCGTCTGTCACACTTTTATTAGGAAATACATATTAAAGAAGAAATGTTATTATAGTATGCTTTAGCTATCAGCTTTTTCTACTCATTTTGTGTAGAGAACACACAATAAAAATAATGATAATAATAAGTCATCCTTTTGATTTACGATAGTAAACAATAATTAGTTTAAATCAGTATATATGCATTAATAATACGTACTTGCATTTAAATATAAACGCATTATATTAATTTAACTACCAATGGATGAACAACATGTACTGTACTAGTGTTATGTATATTTCAAATTCCTATAACCAACTATACATATCATCACTAGTTCTATTCCCTCCAGTCACTCCATATATTCTGATGATAGGTGCAGCACTATAGGCTATAGTATAGCCTGCGTTCTGGATATAGTACAGTCCGTGTACAGGCTATAGTATAGCCTATGTAATGGATATAGTACAGCTGGTGTACAGGCTATAGTATAGCCTATGTACTGGATATAGTACAGCCCGTGTACAGGCTATAGTATAGCCTATGTACTGGATATAGTACAGCCCGTGTACAGGCTATAGTATAGCCTATGTAATGGATATAGTATACAGATCGTCTATAGGCTATAGAATAACCTGCGTACAGGCTATAGTATAGCCTATGTACTGGGTATAGTACAGCCCATGTACAGGCT